>LZPO01097326.1:18675-40607 GCA_001675575.1 Neotoma lepida | reverse complement strand
CACACCTAGTACTTCAAGGTGGTGTCGGGAAAGTCACAAGAGTGTTGGGAATGGAACATATGCTCTAAATGCCGTGTTTCTGGACAGTGCTGATTCTGTCTCTTATACACATCTAGATGTGTATAAGAGACAGGTGTGTGTGTGTGTGTGTCTTGGGGTGCATATGGAGCCAAAGTGTGAGATGGGGAAATAAATAGGAAGCAAGAAAGAGCCCATAATTGTTGACCGTGGCTATCCAGATACCATAGTCAAGTAAAACCTCAGAGGGTGGGAAATCTACTCAAATAATCAAATCAGAGCCTCTTGTCATAGAGCTGAGCCATGGGAAAACACTTTAAAGTCCCTGCTGCACCTGATCCCACTGTGCAACTTATAAAGACCTATTGCATAGCCTGGGGTCCTGTGAATGGTGTATCGAGTAAGCATATTTAACCCAGTGTTAAGATGAAGAAAAGATGATAAATCTCAGAACTGACCTGGAAAATCTGATCCAGCAAACAAAATCCCATTTGAGCAATTACATGTTGATAATATTTTTGTCCTCCCTCTCTTTTTCTCTCTCTCCAGTGTTAGTTGGCTGTAATTATGTGCACAATTGAAACAACCTTCTGAATAACTGAACTGCATTGTCAGGGTTGGTACCCACCCTGTTCCAGCTGTAGAGGGTGCCAGTGGTCCTACNGCAAGCAGCAAGGACAAATGATTACTCCTGCAGCTTATTTTTGTATTTTGAAAGATACAGAGAAAGGGTCAATGGGAGAGAAAAAAGATTCCTTTGAAGAAGCTTGGACCAAGATATATCTAGAAAGCTACAAACAGCAAAAGCATGAGTCCTAATCTTGGTAGCAAATGCCATAGAACTTCCGAAGTAGCCAGCCCTGGAACCTCCTAGAAACCCGTAGAAAAGATTTTAAAGGCCTTCCCACGCAAAGAGGAAAATAAAAAGATAATGAGTTATAAAGACAAAGATAACAAAGATTTTTAATTGCTTTCTTCTACTAATCTATCTATCTATCTATCTATCTATCTATCTATCTATCTATCTATCTATCTATCTAAATCACAGCATGTACCGTACACCTTACACATAAACAATACAACATATTTTTAAAAGGAAAATCAGAGCGGCTGCTTCTGCCCACGCTGTCAGTGGAGCAGGTCTGGTGTGGACTGCTCAGAATGGAGGCCATCGACTTTTGTTGCTGTGGGTGACTGGAGAGGTGTTTGCTCTAGGCTGGACACCAAGCAGCCAATCTGCTTTCACATTATTTGAAACCTTCACTTCAGGTGTAGTTTGGAGAGATGATATCAGTCAGTCTGAAAGACTTTTGTATTCGTTTCCTTTGTATCTGACGTGTTCAAGACTGGATAGCTCACTCAGTAGGAGCTGAGTCTGAGGTGGGACCAGCAGTGAGGAGACACGGAACAGTGTCATTGTCCATCAGGAAACATTTGCACAACCCTTCACAGTGANCATAGTCCGCATGGCATGGCTTTGCTCCCAAACTATTTTAAAGATTTTGGTGGGCAAAATAACAGTAGAAATTTAGCGAACAGTCCCACATGAGCTGTCTCTATACGAAATATGTTTTACTGTAGATAAAATCAGGCTTCAGAAAAATTGAAGCTTTTATTGGCAATTCACATGTATTTTCTGAGCTACGTTGGGAGTTTGGGCTTCTGAGTTGGGAGTTTGTGTTTTCTACCAAGGAGCCGTTCCTCTCATCGCTCCGCGTGCAGCAACCCAGGGCAGGACTGGGGTCTTGTTTGTTTGTTTGTTTTTTGATTTTGTACCTATTTTCTTTACATTTTTTGTATACCCTCCCTTTATACTTTTAAAGAAGTGTTGGTGAGGAAAAGTGNCCATTTTAAAATTAGGTCAGAGTTTGAACATTTCAAGTGTAATAAAGAAATGATAGAGAGTCTGTAATTTTAATTTTTAAATCCAAATCTGTTGTTGTCCATTGCAGAAAAAAAAAGTCTGATCCCTAATGTGACTGTCAACCACCTTAATCCCATTTTATAAACAGGACCTGCTTGTGTGCACATGTGGGTATGTACAAGTTCAATTGTAAAGCTGATTCATTTACTGTTAGGATATCTCTATGAGAGGAAGGGGAGAAGAGATCATAGTTCATTTTAGGATGCAACAGAAAGCAAGGCTGATTAATTAGTTGACTAGTTCACAGGGGACCTTGAAGATGCAAATAGAGCCTGTTAGTAACCAATAAACTAGCATCATGACTTTCGACAACTTCCTTAACCCAAGCCTTGCAATTTCAGCAACAAATTGAAATAATATAGCCATGGTTAATGTGCTGCCTGTCAAAAGAAATGATGGTTGGAAAAATGTTTTGTGAAATCTAAATTACCACCCACTTCTGTATATAATTCCACACTATAACTATGTGTTTTGTTACTAGGCATTTTCTATGTGTTATGTATATGTGTATATATATCTATATCTATCTATCTATCTATCTATCTATATATATCTATATATATATATATAGATATATATAGATAGATAGATAGATAGATAGATAGATAGATAAGTGCATTCTTACTAAAATTGAGGCTAAGCCATCTCATTTCATAAAGATAAGATGTATTTTCTGACTTCTGCCAAAAGGAAGATTTTTGCCCTTGGCACAGCAGAACTGTATTCATTTTAAAAAGAGATTTCTTAATGTGATCCTCACTTAACTCCTGTCTCTAAGCCCAAGCTCCAGATACAAAAGTTCTCCATAAGGAANAAGCATCTTTTATGATCCTGAACAGGCTTCGTGTTTAAAGGTGTNTAGGATGGAGACCAATCTGATGGCTGGAACATGCATTACTTTCTCTTTCAAGGAATATATGATCCCGCCCTTTTTATTTTTTGGCTTAGAATACAAACACTGGAGATTTCCACTCTCCTTAAAATTTAAGAAAGACACTTAGTGACTTCACAGGTCTGAAACCAAGGCTTTCAGGCTCCCTGAGGCCAGTGCTGCTGGATAGCCACCTCAAAGGTGGGCAGGAGTGAAAGCTCACCAGCACATTCATCAAGTTCACCAGAAGCCACAATGCCATGCTGGGCTTTGGAAAGCCTCTTCTACTTTCTAGGAAGGCATTCCAAGAATATAATCAGAATATGGGCAAGACTCACACACAAGGATATGAATCAGACTATGTTCAGAATAGCAACAGAAGGTTATTGTCATATATTTTTGCATGCATATGTATAGTCATTGATGCAGCATTTTCAAAGTATGTTTATTAGGGTTGGAAAAGACTTCATGCTACAATGTCTGATAAAAGCTACAAAGTGTATAATCAACGTAAAGATTCTGGTTTTATAAATGTAGATGTGCACGGGGAAATACAAAGACTGAAAGAGGGTAGTTAAATGTTAATTCTTCAATGGTGTATGTGTTGGGGGATGGAAGGTAGACCTGGAGATAGCTCCATTGGTTAAATGCTTGCCTTGTAAGCATGAAGGCCTGAGTTTAGTCCCCAGAACTCATGTAAAAAAAAAAAAAAGGCAAGGTGTAGTGTAGGTCTTGTAGGCAAGGTAGTGTAGTGACACACACTTGTAATCCCAACACTCAGGAAGTGGCTTACTTCATGGGTTCCAGGCCAGTGAGAGACTCGTGTCACTGAGATGGTGCCTGAGGTTGACCTCTGGCTTTCACACTCCCTCCCACAGGAGTATACACATATTCACATAATATGCACAGCACCGCCTCCCCCTCCCCCTGCTGCCAAAAGAAGTGTGGGATATGAGATTATACTGCTGAAAAATATTTTTTAAAATAGAAGCATGGTGACTCATGGTTATAAACCTAGTTCTCAGGAGAAAAGAGAATTGGAAGTTCAAAGCTAACCTGGGCTACATAGCAAGACCCTTTCAAAAAGAAAGAAAAAAAGGAAAGGAAATCATGAAGGAAGGGAAAGAGGGTGATAGGAAGAAAGGAGGAAAATAGAGCTGGTGATAATCATGGCCACTTTCTGCTGATGTATATGAGGAAATTCAATGCTCTTCTGTGTTATATAGCTTTTCTATGATAATCATATGTTCTAATGGGGGGGAGGTTATTTTTATCAAGAACGTCTTTTTCAAAACTGTAGATTTTGTCTGACTCAACAAGGAATTTGTGAAACNTAAGAATTTACCTTGTCAACATTGCCATACCTACCTTTCTAGAGTCTTTGTTCTTTTCAGTGCGGGGAAATGAGCCAGTAGTCTCAACCAACTAGNCAGATACTTAGAACTATTTTCCTAGCCCAGCCACTCTTCAGGGACCAAGTTACTGGTCATCTACTGAACTACACGCTGTGTCTGTGACTAGGCTGTGGCCGTGTCAAAAGGATTAAACCTCACAAGCAAAGCAAGTAAAAGGACTTGAAAAGATAAATCCATTTGTTTGTTAGTCCAGAAAATACTTTGTGTTTTTATTTTTATGTTTAACAATTCACTTTGGAAGCATGAACTAGAGAGAGACAGAGAGACAGAGAGACAGAGAGACAGAGATAGACACTAAGACAGAGAGAGAGAGTTTGTGGCTTCCTGCTGCATCTCCAATGNTAGGGAAGCATTATACCACTGAGTTACATCCCAGTCCTCTTGTCTTCTTTTATCTTCTTGTTTGAAACAGGACCTCACTATGTAGCCTTTGCCTGCAGAGTGCTGGGATAACTGGCATACATCACCATGGGTGTGTGTGTGGGGGTGCTCTTTTCTTTTGGAGACTCTGTCTTGCTAAATGGTTCTCAGAAATGACAGTGTGCATTTCTGCACAGACTAGCACAGCTCTTGATGGATGATCTTGATATCTTAAATTCAGAATGTATTTACTGAGCGTGTTCTGCGTGTCACACAGCGTGGTATGAGAGAGAGGTATGAGACACTGAGCAAGACTGGTGGTTGAGAGACAACTGCAGAAAGGAGGAGGCAGTAAGGTTCCACCCCTCTGCTGGCCTTGCCACTGTGAATTTCTGTTCCTCAGCCACTCTCTTTTTCTTAATATTTTAGGTAAATTTTACATGTACCCTACCCAATAACATGTAATAAACAGTTTTTTTCTGTTCGTAAATCATACGAAATGCACGTGGTCAAGAGAACACACAGGAGATCAGAGACCATTGCTTCCTCTAGTTTCCTCTCTGGCATATAAAGAANGCTGCATCCATGTGGTGGTTTGAGTAAGAATGTCCCCCATAGTCTTATATATTTGAATGCTTAGTGGCACTACTTGGGAGGGATTAGGAGGTGTGGCCTTGTTGGAGAAAGTGTGTCACTGGAGGGTGGGATTTGAGGTTTCAAAGGCCAAACCAGGCCCAGTGGCTCTCTCTTTTCCTGCTGCCTGTGGATCCAAATGCAGAATTCTCAGCTACTTCTCTAGCATCATGTGTGCCTGTGTGCTCTTATGCTTCATGCCATGCTGAAAACGGACTAAACCTCTGAAACTGTAAGAAAGTCCCAATCAATTGCTTCCTTTTTGTAAGAGTTGCCATGATCATGGTGTCTCTTCATAGCAATAGAACACTGACTAAGATAATCCAGTCAGCACCTATTATTCTATAACAAAGCATCAGCACTAGAGTAGTCAGGATCACCCAGGAATTAGAGTATTGTGTTTACTCCAAACAGCACACAACTATTAGCTTGTAGTTTTCCCTGATACTCCCATTCCATGATACTTTGAGGTTATCTTTGATTCTTGGAGTTCAGAACCAATGTCCTATATAGTGTTTAAAATGTATCAATAACAAAGCCCTCTCCTCAACTTATTACCAGTTTAAAAGGCTCTCAGTTTTCAGTAACCTGGCAAAGCTAGGAAAATCTATGGGGTGAACTCCTAGAATACATACTACATCTATCAAGAAAATGTTCTCTAAATTCCTTGTACATGCTAAATATTTTTCATTAGGCACAATGTAAATACTTTTATGTATGTTCTATATACATAAAAATGTACCTATAACATGTGTTCAGTATAGGTAACGCTGTACAAAGCATTATAATATATGTCTAAGTGCATGTACCATGTATGTATATAGATACTATATCTAGCAATATACAAAACACATGTACAATGCATGCACACATGTGCAATGGTTGTAAAGTGCTTGTAACATAGCTCCTCCAGATTTTATATGTACATAAACTCTTGTGAGCCTCCTAGGTCTAGGAAGAAGGGCCTGAATATTTCCATGTAGCAAGCCCCCAGGTGTTGCTATTTCTACCGGCCCATGAGCTGCATTTTAAGCAGCAAGGATCTTTAGATTAATTTTATAAAGATAAGTAAGAGCATTGGAGGAAAGTTCTGTCAAAATAAAGCTGTCAAAAATAAAGATGTTCTCTTGTGGAGCATAAGAATATGCCTCGGGGAATACTCTGAGATACACATGGGAATTTTGTCTTTGGAAGGCTGTGCAAGGTTGAGTCACTGTTCCNGCGCATGTGAGTCTAGCACATTACAAAAGCCCTTGGGGCTGGGAGTTGCCATGAGTCAAGGATGCTTTGGCAGCTCAAAGCCTTGCAGGTAGGGTGTGGAAGTAACATGCCTCAAACAGACAGGCCAACTGAGATATGAAGTGTACAAAATAAATGTCAGATGATATTATCATCATCGTTATTTTGCACAATGTACTGGGTCCTATGTTAGTGGGTGTGAACATAAAAGACAAACTATTCCTGCTCTAGAAAACACTGGGTGGCACTGGAGATCTTTACCAAGGACTTAGTGTGGCAAAGGCTTTGGCAACAACGCAAGCTTTTACTTCCTTCTTATCATCAAGCAGAGCGTGAATGAATTTGTTTGTTTTATCACCAGTCTTAAATAGACAAGCTGGTGTCTGTCCCAACCCCCATTTAGATTTCTTAACTATCCATCTGTCTGTTCACCTAGTTATTATCTATTTATTCATATATGTGGGGATATATTATGTATGTATCTATTCATTTTGTTCTACATTTACAGTTTCCATGAGGTTGAAATTGTTCCTTACAGCTGCATGTGGCTCCTGGTGTTTTATTTTATTCTGCTNTTTCCATCTGTGTTGTGGGTTGATCCTGGACAGTTTGTGGAATAGGCTGATCTCTCTTCATGCTTGTTCACTGTTATCAATAGCAACACTGTTTGCTCAAGAGTGGGAAATTNATTTTTATTTGTTTGAGTCTCTGATGGAAACTCTTTGGGGAGATGGAATTACCTTGTTCTTGACAGAAACTTTGTACTTTATCTGATTGAATATGTCTAGAGAAGTGTAGAGAAGAAATCGGTCTTCAAAGCCCACATTGTTATCAGCAGACTTGGCTGGGATAAAAATGAATAGAGAAGCCCTGATCAAATGTTTGCAGCAGCTGATTCTAAGAGCAAGTGCATGCTTCAGTATGTTATTCCTTGTCTACTACATATCCAACAGCTGGTTACTGACTGCCTACTATGAGCAAGGATCTTGGTTACTGTGGTGAAATATGCAATATCTCGACCCATGCAGTGCTCACAATGGTATATGAACATGCACTGAAATTGGAATGTCTGTCCCATTGTACATGTGCCTAGTGTGCATCTGGGGGTGTGGGTATCTGTTTATGAAATTGCCCATGCACATAAGTGAGGAATATGCTCACAGGTTCGAGGTGCAGACTTCTATAGAGCACTAGAGAACAGCAGAGGTGAGGCTAGAGCATAAGGTTTGGAAGATAAAGGCTCCTCTTGGGAGTGACACCCACATTGGGACTTGAAGGACGGGATGAACAAGAATATACCGTCAGACAACGCATAAGAGGAACAAAAGTGTTTTACCAGAGGAAAAATTGTATCAGAGGCCCAAGGAGAGACTGTTTTTGAATGAATAGAGCTGTGAGTGTGGGTCAGGAAACCTGTGAAGTTTAACATGGGGGAGACAAACAGAGACAGACCAGGCTGAAAGACGCTCCAGGGGCTCACAGCATGCTTCAGAATTCACCTGCAGCTAGAACAATAACTCTTGCAAGGCTCTTCTGTGCTTTGCTTCCTGGTAGAACCTGAAAATCTTCAAACTTTGTCTCTACCTCACTTCTTCCTCCTTGGTGTAATCATTGTGCAAGACACAAAAAGATCTAATTGTGGCAGGTGTGAGACAGAGGAGGAGGTATAGCCTTTCCCTACACTGAAGCCATATGCTCTTTGCAAACAATGTTTCTATTTTCATCTTATAAAACATCCAAGCAAAGCTGTGGTTGCAGTTGGATAGTATTGCTCTTGCTGGCATGCACAAGGCCCGAAGTTCAATCCCCAGCACCAGAAAAATAAATACATAAGACATAAAACATCCAAGCAGGATGAGACATCGGAACAAATGTTTTAATAGATACCACACTCCAGTACTGTTGCAAGCACAAGGCCACTTTTGTGTAGCCACCAGTTTGGACTATAAAGTAATGGATAGAAGGTCCTGATGGGGCTGTTTGGGNGAGTTTTCAAACAGTCCACCTCCTATGAACACAGAGCATGAGTGATGCAGGGATGCAAACATGATGAAAGAGCCCCCAGGACAGCCTCAGAAGTGACCCCACTGAGGGGACCTAGGGCAGAGGTGCTCAGCATCCCAGGCTCTACTAAATTTAACACGACTTGCCAAGTAAAAGTCATTATTGAGAAAATGTAGAAGTCCAGCCAAGAGCTTGGGTGATGGAAAATTAAATATAGTTGAGACATAAAATTTTACAATACAGGGATTGTAGGGCGATTGGATGTCTTTCATAGTTTAAGAATGCAGTTCAATGGACCATCTCTCAGCATTATCCTGAAAGCTTATACTTTTGATTAAAACCATAAAATCTATCTTAGAGGTCCAGGAAAGAGTGAGCATACCTTAAACCCAAACATTCTACCACCTGGACGGCTAGTAGTCTCATTTTCCTTCTACCTTTAATTTAATTAAGGCAACCATGGCCAAGCTGGAATTCTTGTATGTGAACTTTGTGTAGGAAATTCAAAGAAATCTGAGACTTTTAAAGATTATTGAAGAGTTTACACATAGGATCATTTTCAGGGGTTACAAGCCAGACCCAAATTTAGCCCAAGGCTTGGAAAAATGACCCACAATCTGCCCTGATGCTGCTTATCTGGAGGGGTAAGGTTGTGTGGGGACANCAGCTCGGCTGTGTGAGTTGTCCTATAACCATCAGGCACTGGTGTGGAGGAGCTGGCAGTGGGGAGGGAGGTCAGCTAGAGCCAGGCTGGCTTTGAATCCTGGCCATGGTTCTGCCCAGCTGTTGTTCAGTTCATTTCTACCCTGTCTGCTTCATTTACATCCACTTTCCCAACTCAGCCAGAACCACACGTTTTCATGTAATTGTACTGACCTCGATGATGAGAGCATGGTGAGGCTTGGAGTCACTAATGCCAAGATCTGTCACACTGGCGAGCATTGTGTACCGTGAACAAGAAGCCCAGAGGAATAGAAAAGTAATAAAATAATAATCATGGTTATGAGGTGTTTAGCAAATCCAAATTTCCATGAGATGAAAAACAATAAAAAACTCTTCTCAAGATACGTCTATCCTAATAGGAGGGAATCTCGTGGTATTAAATCAGCTGATTCTGTTCCAAGGGCATTTATTACCATCTTCTTACACCTGAGGCNCTTCAAAAACAACAGGAGTGAAAAGATGAGTCACGCACGGTCACGTGTTCAGTCCTTCTCTTCTCACATGGACTCAATGGCAGCACAGCTATGGAAACGCCAAATTTCAGTTGCTCACCTACTCTGAGCCAATCATCTGCTATCTAGACCCTGAGGCTATAAAGTTTCCTGGGACAAATATTAGAAGCTCATCCCCAGGACCTTACAGCTACGTGACTATTGCCTTTGTTGCCGCCATTTTAAGAGTACAGGAACTCTCAGGACTGAAAAAGCCATCCTGTAGAACCGATACAAAGGTCTGAAAGTTGTTAAAACTCAGTCTAGGCTGTTGGGAATCTGACTGAGAAGAGCAAACCAAATAGAGAAGTCAAAGAAATAGAGAAAAATCCCCAGCCGCTTCTGAGGGTTGAAGTCTGAGGTCTAAAGCATACTCCCAGGTCAGTCATTTTTATCTTCCANGGCTAATTGCTTCCATGCTCTAAAATAGACTGCAAGATTTAGCAAACAACAGCAAAAACAAAGAGCAAAAGCGAAAGCAAGAAATGTAGCTAAATTTCAATTCCAAACCAAGTTCCTCATCCAAAATTCAAATTCAACTGAGTGTCCTGTATGGAATCCACTAACCCGAATTACAATCGTCCCTCCACAGGAAGAGAGCACTGAGTTGTGGAGGGATTATGTTGCATTTGTTGGAGCACGCTCTCAGCTGGAAGCCTCTCCGTACTGCTCCACTAACTTAGTCTTGCTCTCTGATATTTCATTTGGCCTCTGTCAAGTTGTTCATTTCCTCATTGCTTGAAAAAAAAACTGTTGCTGTGTGTGAAATCAGTGAATTAGTGGTGCATGGGAAATGATGCAGTCCATAGAACACTCTGGAAAAACCACTCGTCAATGGCCTAAATTTGTCTGCCAAAAAGTGACCCAGAAAGGGAAGAAGAGCATTAGGGGATGTTCTGCTGAGGGTGTGGGACTAGAGCACTCTCTCTACATCACATTTGTTTTCAGATACAGCCTCTACTCAGATTCAGGTTAGTCAGCTCTAACCATTTGCTCACCTGTATTTGAACACCCACGTGGGAAGCACCACACTAACGATCTAGAACAGTGGTTCTCAACCACTGACCCACTGACCCACTGACAGGACCCACTGTGGGTCCTGACCCTTTGGAGGTCAAATGACCCTTTCACAGGGGTCACATATCAGATATCCTGTATATCAGACCTTTATATTACAATTCACAACAGTAGCAAAATTACAGCTATGAAGTAACAAAGAAAACAATTTTATGGTTGGAGTCACCACAACGTGAGGAACTGTATTAAAGGGTCGAAGTGTTAGGAAGGTTGAGAACCACTGCTCTAAAGAGATTGGTACTTGCTTTTGTGAAGCANTGGGNCAGAGCTATGATGAAGCCTCATGGCTGTCAACCTTGTGTGGATACTTAGTAAAAGTCACAGGTGGGGCTGGGAGTGTAGCTCAATGGTAATATACTTACCTACTACATGCTAGGCCCCTGGATTCAGCATGACAAAAATAAAATTCAATAAATAAACAAACAAGCAAATTACAAGCCACTCTAGTCCCATTTCAAGTACTCAATATCTGGTCATGTGGTGCTAATGGTAGCNTAAGTTATATAAAATTTCCCAGAGTATCACAGACCTGTGGAACAGCAGATTTGTAAGGAAAACAAATANGGAATGATTGGGCTTTAAATTCATTAATTGTAATAATTACAGTTTTGTTGCCTGGCATAAAATGACCATTCAAGAAGTTGTGTGATGGAATAGTCAGGGACACCTCTTTGGAGAAGGGATCTTTGATGAGAAGTGGGAATGATGGGTAGAAAGTCACACACAATAGCTAATGAGCAAAGAGAACTGTCCAAGGAGAGAGGNCAGAATGTGCTAATGCCCTGGAGTTTGGCAGAAGAGAAACATCTGAAGAATAGACAGAAAAAAAGAGTGAGAAGAGGAGAGAGATATAAGGGAAGGTTAGACAATGAGCCTAGAGGGTGCGGTGAAGACCCAGTCTTTAGCTGAAGCNTGACTTACTGAGATGCACNCTTACAGCACTGCTTTTGCCTATATGAAAGTCAGAAGGGTGTGGGTGCCATGGTCCAGTGAGACAGGTCACATAGTTTGTTAAGAGTCCTGGTCTGCAGGGCTGACAGCAAATACTGCCAACCTGGTGGCTAAAACACAGAAATGCATTTCCTTTCTCACTGTTCTGGAAACCTAAGTTTAATATCAAGGTATGGGCAGGGCTGGTTTGTATTGAGGCCTCCCACATTGGCTTGCAGATGATATCTTCTCATTGGATCTTCACATTGTGTGTGTGTGTGTGTGTGTGTGTGTGTGTGTGTTCTTACAAGGACACCAATCAGATTAGAATTAGGACCCACTCTAAAATTACTTTAATTATCAAAGATACCTCCTATTTTTAAATAAGGATACATTGTGAGGTCTTTGGATCCTTGCAATAGATTTTAGCATGATTTTTGTATGATTTTTCAACTTCCAACCAGTGTTCAAGGCAACNATAGCATGAAGATCAAGGGGCACTGCTAAAACATGAAAAAACACACAGGACAGAAAAACTCTGCTTGTCAGGTTCTGACTAGAATATATGTAAAGGTTCCATGAAGGGAACAGGATTNACAGAAGCCATTGCTTATCCGGAAGCANGGGATNGTGTAAATTCCAGCTGCCTGGTGTGGTGTTAAGCATGGGGTTAGGTGGATCTCAGGGCAGATGGCGCTAAGAAACTTGCTCAGCTCTCCCATGCCACTTCCCATTGATCTTTTCTCTTTCTCTGGAAATGACTCACACAAGTTCAGGAACAGCATAGTACTCTGGGATTCTACTTGGCTTTGGGCTGAATATACACCCTCTTTCTAACAATGCACTTGACAACCTATGAGCCTCATTTGCATGTAGTATAAGCAGACACCCCTCTCTGAAGAATACATCTAATAACTTGGTGGTAAGTTGGATCTCCTCCCCCAGCACATGAGGCTGCACATATGCCTGCTTTACACAATGGGAAGAAGTTAACTACTCCTAGCAGTCCCCATGCATAAACCGAAGGAGACAGGCTTATCTGGCCTAGAAATGGTTTGGGGTACATGCACAATAAAGCAAACTGTGTCCTCTGAGTGAACTTATAGGAACGAATGCCTATTTACATTTAATGCCTGTGCATAGCTGGGCATGTATAGAGTTAAAATCAATTATCTCATGAGAAGGGACACACACAAGGAACAAAGGCTTATGTAACCCAAGCCTGTCAATCAAAATAGAACCACCATGCTAGACCCCTTAACAACCAAATCCCTCCTTCTCTTGAACCCCATAAAAGGAAGACCTAAACACTAATCAGGGCCCCTCACTCATGTGACCTGCTGTTGCTCTCAACAGTATATGGGACCTGTGGAGCCAGAAGTTTCTCTGNTCCTGCCTTGCCCAGCAGTCGGGAAGAATCTCTCCCACCCTCGGTCCCACAGCTGCTTACAAAATAATCACTCAGAGGCTTACATTAATTACGAATTGTATGGTCTATGGCTTCAGCTTCTTGCTAGCTAGCTCTTTCATCTTAAATTAACCCATTTCTATAAATCTATGTTGCCATGTGGCCATGAAGTTATAGGTCTGCTGGCATCTTGTTACTCTCCTCCGACTCCATCCTTGTCTTCAGTTTGAATGTACTGCCTAACCTTATCCTGCCCTGCCATAGGCCTATGCAGCTTTATTTATTATCCAATGGGAGCCACACATATTCACAGCGTACAGAAAGACATCCCACAGCAGACCTGTACCATCCACTTTGCTTTGAGTAAACTTTGAGTGAAGTTTTCAGACGATTTGTAATCAGTCCTTACTTTGGTTCTTTGGTAAGAGGCCAGCAGCCTAGACACCTCCAGCCTAGATCCCAACCACCAACAATAGAATAGGCTTTTCAGTCCTGATCCTCAAGTCATTTGCTCCCCAGCTCAGCTACCACCTCCTCTGGGAGGTGACAACGCTTTGCAAGAAGGCAAAAATGTCTCTTACAGCAACTATTGTCTGCCTCACCTGGAGCAGTAGCCAGTGCTGCCCAGCCCATGACCTCTGGGTGGAGCCTACAGGAGCTGCAATGCAGCACCTCCTAAGAAGTGGGGAGACGCCAGTGTAATCAATCCCTTTATAAACCTGACTATCAGAAAGAGCCAACTAGAAAAATCCCAAAGAGTAACTGCAAAAGGAGAAAAAAAAATCTGAAACTGACCAAAAATATTTTTAAAACTGAAAATTTCAAGAAGTAAGAAAAGTTAATAGAAAGTGTGACTTTGAAAGTGTGTAACTTAGAGAGAAAATTACGTCTTAGACAGCTAAGTTTCTAAGTACTGTGCCAAGCACTTTACCTGCGTTATATCATTAATACAACACACAGGAAGGGATGTTAAGACACATTTAACTAATGAGGGCACTAGGGAAAAAAATGTGTTCATGTTCATACTGTGTTGTGTGATTACAGTTTTAAAAAACTGTATTTTTAAATGCTATACTACAAAAGCCAAACAGCAACAAACAAGTATAAACCCAAAGGTAAAAAGTCCCACGCTACANATAGAGGAACTAGCCTGCAATGTCAGCAGAACTTCTGAAGTGACTCCATTGTCACCCATCTCCCCCAGTGTTAGCCAGTGGCTCTCAGCCCAGTGAGAATGAAGAGAAATAACTGACACTCTACAGTGTATCCTCCTGCAAAAATGAGAGATTCCATAGATTTATCAGGCAGGACAAGGAGAAATTTTTATTTCTACTCCTATAAGATTCCTAACTAGGAATTATTCCTACAACTGGTAGGAATTTTAGGTTTATTTAATACTTTCTCTCTTTAGACTGTGTGTGTGTGTGTGTGTGTGTGTGTGTGTGTGTGTGAGAGAGAGAGACAGAGACAGAGACAGAGACAGAGACAGAGAGAGAGACACAGAGAGAGAGAGTATACATGAATGCTATATGCACATGTATGTGTTTGTGTATGTATAGATGGATATATATAGGGGAGGCCAGAAGTTGATGTCATGGCTCTTCCTCCATCTATCACTCTTCATATTGTTATTATTATTATTATTATTACTTTATTTTTAGACAGGATCTCTCACTGAACCTGGAGCTTGCTAATTTCATTAAACTGACTGGTGAGCAAGCCCCAAGTATATCCCCATCTCTGCCTGCCTAGTGCTGGGTTTGCAGGCACATGCTGTCTCACTTAGCTTTTACAGGGCTACTGGAGATTTGAACTCCAGTCCTTATATTTGTGCTGCAAACACTTTACTGACTAAGCCATTTCCCCAGCCTCTATTTAATGCATTTTCAACTGCATGTTCTCAATTTAGGGTGAGTTTATTGAATTATAAATCCATGAGTATAACCCCATTCATGGTAAGTCAAGGAACACTTGTATATAAAACTTGTTTATGAAATAGCACAAAGAAGACAATGCATGAAGATAGGAAGTTTCCCAAATTTTGATAGCTTTGTTTTTACTCACTCATTCATTATTAAACATTTTTGGAATGTTTATTGTGTTTCAGGCTGTATTTCAGCACATGTGGAACAGAAATGCACAAAACAGACAAAAATCCCTGTTCTATGGACCTTATATTCTGGTAGGAGAAAGTTAGACAGTAACTCCTTAGTAAGAGCTATAGCAGTGACTCGCAACCTGTGGGGCTTGACCCCTTCAGGGGTCAAATTACCCTTTCACAGGAGTCACCTAAGGCCATCAGAAAACACACATGTTTACATTACTATTCATAACAGTAGCAAAATTACAGTTATGAAGTAGGAACAAAAATAATTTTATGGTTGAGGGTCACCACAACATGAGGAACTGTATTAAAGGTGACAGCATTAGGAAGGTTGAGAANCACTGTGCTATAGGAAAGTGTGCTAAGAATCATAAATAGAGCAGGTGGGTGATTTGTGACACATGGCTTTTTGAGAAGATGAGGTCTGATCAAATCTTAGATGGGAGTGTCAGCCTAAATGACGGAGGGAAAGTGTCTAAGACTAAGGGGTTTAACATCTTAGTAGGAGCATCACAGCACAATAAAGTGTGAGCACATTCAAATGTGGTGAGGTAAGCCGAAGTTTTTACAGGCGAAATGAGGAGAGCGTTACAAGCTATTTTGAGTCAATTACTCTTGGCTACAAGGCTGTACACAGCTCGTGCCAGCCCAAGGGCGAACCGGCAATTGCTGTGCAGAAGTTCTCAGGAAGTGCTGTTGTGCAAAGCTGGTGTGCTTCTAGAAGGGTCTTTTGTAATAGTTATTGTTATCAGGTTTGCATAATAACGTGAATTTTTTAGCTTCATTATTTTCTTCGTTAGTACTTTACACAAATTATTTCATTTCAATTCCAGTGATTTTCACATATGTAATGGTGTTACAGATGTGGATCTTGGACAAAGAACATTCCAGGCAGGAACTCTGAGATGCAGAATGCCTAGATGGTTAAGNAGAGCGTGAAGGCCACATACAGTATCTGCACAGAGGTAATAAGGATGCATCAGATCACACGGAGCTTTGAGACACTTCTTTCGGTCTGGGAGCAAGGTTTGAGCAGAGTAGTATGGGCCACATTTCAGTGGGACTGAGAGATCCATCATAACGGTAAGAAAATGCAGTATGCACACCATTTGAGAAGTCCATGGGAGGGACCCAGAAAAGACAGCTGGCAACGATTCTCATGGTGTGGAGTCACGTGTCCTGGACAGAAGTTAGAGCCTACAGCAACACCAGGTTTATATACATGGTAGAAACTGGTTAATTTTTTTATTTTGTTTATAGTTGTCCCTCAGTATCTTTAGAGGATTGGTTCATAGATCTGTGGGTACTCAAATCCTCATGTGCTCAAATGTCTTGTACAAGATGATGTATCATTTACATAGAATCTATGTAAATGAAAACCAGAGACATTGCAGAACAAATCAGAGTCTAGTTAAGCCAACTATTCATACATGTGCATAGCCATCCCCACAGTGTTGGGTCTGGACTGTCAGTCACACCTAGCCAGCCACAGTGCACCTTGCTCTCCAAAGACTCAAAGAGCCACAGTCTTGGTTTTCCCTGCCATGGGCTCACCTCAGACCTTCCTGAGAGGGTCAAGCACTAAAGAGGAAGGCACTAAAGACCTACTTGACTTTGAGGTGTTCTTATATGGGGGAGAGGTAGGAGTTTTTACACAGGAAAATAAAAAATTCTTCCCAGAGACCCCAGCTAGAAACAGAATAAATGGGAAGGCAAGAAGGCTCTGCAGGTAAAGGCACCTGCCACCAAGCCTGATAATCTGAGTTTGCTCCATTGGACCCATATGGTAGAAGGAGAGAATCAACTCCCACAAGATGTCATCTGTCCTACACATGTGAACCATGCGTGGTGAATATGCATGCACAAAAATAAATAAAATATTTATTTTTTTAATTTAAAAGAAGATCTAAAGTAATCAAGAGTACCAACTGGGTACACCTATAATCCTAAAAAGTGTGTGTGTGTGTGTGTGTGTGTGTGTAGGGGGGAGAAGAGTACAAGAGTACAGACAGTATTCCACAAAGATACTTTAATCACCACTCTCAGTGCCTCAATATTACTATCTGACTTCATTGAGCTAATTTGAGTATAAAAATCTCTAAGACAAGAAAAACACAAATTAAACATGCTTTAGTTCTGACGCATAGAACACATTTGTTAAGTCTGTGTGTTGAAGTGAAACGTAAGATACGACAACTTGAAGTGCTTTTTTATAGTTCTACTATGAAGTGAGAGGAACAGCTGCCTGTTGACCTTCCCCTGAAGCTGTTGGGACAGAACATAATGAAACATGGGATTTTCACAGAGAGACACCCAGGGGAAACTTCAGTTCCCATCATGGATCTTGGTAAACACCACTTCCTTGCTAGGCAAGTGCTCGTATTTTTCTAAACGTCTGCTCGCCTTTCAGTTTGGCCAGAACATAGATATTCAGCCTTGTTTATCTCTGTAAATACCTCTGTACTGAGCCAAACAGCTGATAATTTATTAAACAGTAACCATCAAGCNTTGTTATATTTTTTTTATGTTAACTCATTTCGTCCCCATAACAACTGTAGGAAGTGAGTGTTGTTACCCACTGTGGCAGTTACTAAGCCATTATAAAATCAACTCTGAAAACCATCAAGAACCTTGGACATGTTAAAATAAGTATGTGAAGCTGGTCAGAAAACACCACGTACTGCATGACTGCACTTGTACTGAGGATGAAATGTCAGAAAGAGACAAATCTACAGAGACAGAAATGGATTGGTGGTTGCCAGGGATTGGGAGAGAGAAGAATGAAGAGTGACTACTAGTGGGTTCAGGGTTTCTTTTGGGAATGATTAAAATAGTTGTGGTGATAGTTGTGTGACTGTGAATATACTAAGAACTATTGAACTGTACACTTTAAATGTCCCAATTATGGGTTTGTGATCAGTTACAGATACCAAGATAGTAGCGGCTTGTTATATTTCCCTAAAGTTCATACATTAAAGGCTGGGTCCTCAGCTTGGTCCTTCTGGGAGGTTGTAGGGTCTTTAAGGATTAGAGCCTAATGGGAGTAATTTAGGTCATTGTGGGATGTGCTTTCAGTGGGGAGACTGGTATGATGGTCTTCCCCCCCTCTTTTTTGATCCTAGACATGAGGTAAATAGACGCTGCCATGTGATGCCACTCTGCAATCTGCAAGCCAATAGAGTCAACCAGTTATGGCCTGATACCTTCAAACTGTGAGCTAAAGTAAATGTCTCTTTTTTTAGTTCATTTAATTGTTTTTGTAACAGTGACAATTGACTACCACACAGCTACATGTATCTTTATATATTTATGCAAATATTTTATGCAATTTTTATGAACTAAAGTAGAAGAAAACTATATTCAGGATCATGAAAACTGTTATAAGGACCATGACAACAGGGTCTTGCTGCAAAGAGGCCCCATTGACTCAAGTTCCCTTTCTGGAGACCCCACTGGCTGGAGCTACTCATGTAGACCATGCCACCATTTGCCACCTCTCTTTGGCTAGAACCAGGTCTAGANAATGGGCTTCCTCCTGCAGCTTTGGAGTCCACACCAGGATGGTCCCCAACATCACAACTGTGGGATACATGGAGTTCAGTATTGTCTGGATGGCCACTAGCTGCATATTTTGTGAATCTTGACACCATTTCATCTTCATTGGAGACACTTTTCTTTGAAGTGTGCAAAATTTCTTCAGGGAAGGTAGTCAACAACAAAGTCTCAGTAGACAGTACCCAATTTTCCTATGCCACTTCTTCCAACCTCTGTGCTGACCCAAGTGAAGACTGCAGCCCAAATGTGGTATGGCCCACTGAGGAAAGGCTTCTCCACCGAGGAAGTGACCTCCACATGCTTCCTATCGCTCCCTATTGAAATGATGGAGGGATCAGTCATTATATGTTGCAGGGCTGTGCCAAGAGTAGATTTGTCCTTTGGGCAACAGAGATGAATAATTGGCAGATAGGCCTTTCAACTGGCTCTTGTGCTGCCTGCTAGTCATCTTCCTTCATCTGATCTTTTGAGGGTGCACATGTCTGAAGGGCCAGCTCACTTCCCCTCCTCCTTGCAGACAGAGAGAGGTGGCAGGGTCTTTGGTGAAGAGGGGAAGTATCACTTTCAGATGGAGGGGCCTATTAGCTTGGATCATGCTATCCTCTTTATGTGCCTGGCATTTGAACAGACAGCAGGATACCATAGTTTCATTGAATTTTTTATACAGAAAAGAGTCTTGGATATGATATTTATCAAAGCTATGGCTTCCATGATTGCAGAGTCTGTATAGATGGGGACCATCTCATTCCAGTGAATGGATAAACCTCAATTGCCTTGCAGAAACCTCATGTGCCCCATAATTTAATTCACTGTTGCCCTAAGCCTGGGGCTTGGGGTTAATAAGTTAAGGATACCTCAGTAGTCTTCTGAAAAATGCTCATCCACAGCTCTCTACACTTACACAGTTCAGAATCTCCTAGCTGTGGAATGCCATCAACAGTGGCCTAGGTCTTCCCACATCAATGAACACAATTAAGATATACACACTCAGTCATTCGTGCACCCAGGCCAACCTGGTATAGGCAGTCCTTCACTGAAACTCTCTTCCCAGGTGATTCTTCTCTTTTTTTTTTAACATAATTTTTTTTTATTGATTCTTTGGGACCTTCACACGATGTGCCCTGATTCCACTCATTTCCCAGTCCTTCCATTTCTGTCCTCTGTCCCTGTAACCTTCCACCCTGTGGTGGTTTGAAAGAAAGTGGCCCCCAAAGGGAATGGCACTAATGGGAGGTGTGGCCTTATTGGAGTAGGTGTGGTTTTGTTGGAGGAAGTGTGTCACTGTGGAGGAGAGTTTTGAGATCTCATAAATGCTCAAGCCACAACCAGTGAGACAGACCACTTCCTGTTGTCTTGGATCAAGATGTAGAATTCTCCAGCACCATGTCTACCTACATGTCGCCATGTTCCCTGCCATGATAATGGACTAAGCCTCTGAAACTGTAAGCTGCCACCTCAATTAAATGTCTTTCCTTAAAAAAGTTGCTGCTGTGGCTATTGTGTCTCTTCACAACAACAGAAACCCTAAGACACCCCCCAAAAGAAAAAAACCAAAAACAAAACCATCTTGCCAACCCTCTAGGTAATGATCTGCTCCTCTATTGGCCACAGCATTATCTCACACCAGTCCCAGCTGTCTTGTCTTCAGTTCCACCATGTGTGTGTCACTTTGCTCCTTCTTTCTCCTTCATCCTATTGGTATTGGGAGCTGCAGTGTGCCATGCAGTATACCCTTTTGCTCAAACAGCTTTGTTTGCAAATGTTCATTGCACTAAGTCATTGGTCTGGTTCAAGGCCTCTGGCTTCTGCTACAACATCAATACTGGACCCCCATAGAGAGTCCTCTCTGNTATCCTGCTGTTGTCCAGAGTCATGGAGATCCTGAAGTATGATTCTGCCAGCTCTCCTGTGCCCACCTCTCCTGTGCCCACACCACCATCTGCACTGCCTTGTGGCAGCCAGTGAGGTGCATGGCCAGCCCTCCTGATGCTATAGTCATCAAAGGACGGGGCCAGATCTCCCACACCTATGTCATACTAGCAGGTGAGGGGCAAGGCCAGCTCAGTACTGCCCTCAACATGGCTTCAGGCATCAACCCAGACCACAGGCATCTGCATGGCTTTTGGTGGTAATATGGGCCATGNACATAAACAGAGACCTGGCTGCAGTAGGACCATGGACTCAGACATGACCCTCAGCTGTAGCACAAGGTCGGACATCACTATGACCTTAGGTGTCATCACAGGCCACTGAGATCTGTATGGCCCTGGCAGCCCTCAGACACTAACATGGCCTCAGGCAACAGCCCAGACCACAAAAATCCACATGGACTTTGGTAGTAACACAGGCCACAGACATCAACACAGATCCCAGCCGCATAGGACCATGGATCCAGGTATGGCCCTCTGAGGCAGCGCCGNCCAGGACATCATGTGGCCTCAGGTGGCAATGCAAGCCGCTCACATCAGCCTGCTGCTTATCAACGTTGTGTCTCTAGTCCAGCCTCTCCACAGCACCTGAACAGCTCCACTTCTCTTGTTCTCCCATCTCTCCACCACACACTTGCTCATCACTGTAGCACCTGCCCGGCCCACGCTGCATGGCTCTGGTTGACTTCCCTTCCTGGGTGATTCTATATTGACAATTCAAGCTGACAATTCAAACTAATCATTACAACTCTCAATTGAGAACTTCTGNATCTATGTTCACCAGAGAGATTGGTCTATAATTTTCTTTTTTGTTGTGTCTTTATCTGATTTAGCTATCAGCGTAATGTGAGCTTTAATAAAAGCATTTGGAAGTATCACTACATTTTCTATCTTATGGAATAATTTGAGAAGCATCAGTTTTAGTTATTCTTTAAAGGTCTGGTAAAATTCTGTAGTGAATCCATTTGGACATGGCCATTTATTGGTGAGGAGGGCTTTTCTTTTTTGTTTTGTTTTCTTTTTTTGCTGCTTCAATCTCATTGCTTGTGATGGTTCTGTTTAAATTTTAAAATCTCATCTTGGCTTAACTTTGGTAGGTCAAATGNTTTTATAAATTTGCCCATTTCTTTGAGATTTTCTAATAGGTAGAATTTAGGTTTTTGACATATGTCTTTATGATCATCAGACTTCATTAGTATCTGTTGTAAATTCTCCCTGTTTTTATCTAATCTTATTCATTTGAATCTTTTTT
>LZPO01097325.1:116377-129627 GCA_001675575.1 Neotoma lepida | reverse complement strand
TTCAAATATACAAGTAGCATAATTCAACATAATACTGTATTAGTTGATGAGTTCTTAGCTGTTTATGAATATTTTGAAAAGATGAGAAAATGACTAAACAAACTTCCTAGGATGTCACAATCTTTGAGAAACTATCTCTTAGAGTGTTCCTGACACTGGGATGATATTTTCCCAANCCCTAAAACATGACCTAAATATAAATGGCATTTTTCATAGAGCAATTTGAGTCTAAACTATTGTGGAAGAACTAGAACTGTTATGACATATTCATGACTATGCTAAAGCATTTATTTTAGTGGTTCTTAGTCTTCCTAATGCTGCAACCTCTTAATACAGTTCNTCATGTTGTGGTGACCCCCCAACCATAAAATTATTTTATTGCTACTTCATAACTGTAATTTTGCTACTGTTATGAATCATAATGTAAATATCTGATATGCAGGATATCTGATATGTGATCCCCAAAGGGATCAAGACCCACAGGTTGAGAACTGCTGATTTATTCTCAAGCATAACATCTGAGCTTTGACTTCTCAGTTTCAATACCTTTTCAATACTTAAGAAAGAGTGCACAAACCAAAATTACTCTATCAATGAATAAAGAGAATATAATTATCTTAAAACCTTAAGAACAGAAACAGATTAATTTCCTCTTTTTTTAACCTATAAAGCTACAATGCATACTGCATGAATACAAAAACCAGTATGTCTTCTCTTATTTTAACTGAGAAATATGGCAAAGAATATTCCCCACAGTTCCCTGTGGTGGATTATAGCACAAGGAAATCTCTCCAATTTCCAATTCACACACCTGGATGGGGCATTGATAGTTTATGTTCCAGACTTCCAGCTCTGAGCTGGTGTCAGTGACTCTGGGAAGTCTTTCCTACCACTGGAGTAGTGCAAATATTTCCTTAAGCTTTTATTTAGAGGGGAGAGAGCCCACATATCATCAAATGTTCATTTTGTCTTCATTTGTTATAACAGAAACTGTTAGGGATAGGATAGCAGGACCAGATAGGAAGCTCCCACATCACACTTTCTCAACTCTTCTGATCACTGTGTGTATCGCACAGGTGGATGAGGGGAGCAGGGAGGCAATGTGATGCAGCTGAAAGCACATTAAAGTGACAGAGTCCATGGACCCAGAGAGTGTTTCTGCTCTGCTGTNATTTAATCTCTCTTTAACTCAATTTCTGGAGAAAAAAAATTTAAAACCACAAGAATGATAAGATTAACTCCAAGATCATTTTGGCCTCTGTGAGCCCTACCACCAACAAGACAGAGCCAAACAAGTCCTTTCCTTAACTGTACCAAAGNCTAACTCACTTTAAAGTTTCTCAGAGATTTATTGTATTAAAATATAATGAGTATAGCTTATAGCACAGAATAAAAAGTTTTCATTGACATGAGCCTAATTTTTCTTTCATAAATGGCTCTGNGGTCTACCTGACCTGGAACACACAGGCACTGACCCTGCTGTAGTGTCAGTTAAACCGTGTGTCACAGGCTAGGATGGATGGATCTCATTTTCTAGCTCGCAGTTTGAAATGGCCATACACAGAGGCTCTGGCAAGCGGGCTGGAGGCTTTATACAAGATGGTAAGGGTCAGCTCAGGGAATGAGGGATGGGACAAGGGCACTTTGTCTTCCTGGTGTCATTTAAGCCTTTTATGTTCCCTAGATAAAGAGGATATTCATCCTTATTAAAAAAAATTCACTTTGACTAGTTTTATCTTGAAGACAAAAGAATGGAAATAAAGTTTTACTAGCTTATGAGATACTGAATATCTCATAATATTATGAGATATTACACATAATAATAATGATAATGAATTTCCATTCTTTCCAAATATCAATTTCCATTGTTTCCAAATATTTTTCAGATTTATTTTATGATGAAATAAAATAATTTTAAGCCTGAAGAAAAAACAAATTCTAATNTGAAATGCTCATCAATCCCCATCGATGTATAAAGTGTGAGTTATTCACATAAAATGACATTTTTTGGCTTGTTTTATTATTAATCTAAAAATTTTACCCAAGTTTAGAAAATAAATTGTCAAGTATGTTTACACAGCTAACACCTATGTACATTAAACAAGTTACTCACCAAATCTAGAAATTTGGCTTTTCTAGACATTGCCTGGACCACCAAGCATCTCTGAGGTGAGTGCCCAGATGCAGAGTATGAACTCAGTCTGTGGAAGGCAATACAACAGCACACACACCTTGATAAATCCCAGAGGAGATTGCCAGGTCCTCACTGTTTGAAGATGCTTGGCTCCTTAAATAAATCTCACACTATATGCAAATATAACCCCACTTCTTTTCATATTAAAATTTTAGTCTCAGCAGCCCTTTACTATTTTGAAAATCATTGAGGATGCCATGAAACATTTTGTTTTATAAGCCATGTTTATTACTTACCATGTAGGAGCCTGAGACCTTTAAATATACACTCACTAATTTACTGTAGNAAAACATCTTATATAAAGAAAAATATCAAACTTGTATGAGAAATAATTGCTCTGGGGCTTAGGGTAGAGCTCTGTGGTGGAAGACTTGCTAAGCTTGGATAAAGTCCAGAGTTTAATCTCTAGAACTGCAAAAGAAAGAAAGTAGGTGGGGGGAATGCTTTGTAAAGTTTTAAAGAAAAAGGTGAGAAAAATGACAGAAATTCACATCTTAAACAAATCCAATAGCTGTCTAAATAAGTACATAACTTTGGGCTGGAGAGATTGTTCAGTGGGTAAAGGCACTTCCCTAAAGCCTGACAAGCAGGTTTTGATCCCTGGGACCCATGTGATGAAAGGAACAGACTCCTGCAAGTTCTCCTCTGACCCCAATATGTATGCTGCAGGTGCACATGCACACACAGACACACTATATAAATGCTTTAAAAAAAAGCAGTGGTGGCGACACATGCCTTTAAGCCCAGCACTTGGGAGGCAGAGGCAGGTGAATGTCTGAGTTTGAGGCCAGCCTGGTCTATAGAGCAAATTCTAGGATAGCCAGTGATACACAGAGAAATCCTGTCTTGAAAAACCAAAAAGAAAGAAAGAAAAGAAGTAACTTTATTTCTGTTTTAAATCTGTTAAGAATTTTGCTTTGAGGTATATTTTTTAAATCACCCAGGTACTACATTTGGAAAGCAAGAGAATGTAATTATCATTTTAATTAATTGTGAGTATCCCATATAAATATCTGCATGAATGATATAAAAAAAATTACAGAGTATAGTCACATTACAAAAACAAGGAGTACAGACTCGGTTTCTGAAAANCAATGCTCATGAATATTCATGAATGTGAAGTGTGGTGACAAAGCATGTTTAAGGCCATGAAAGTTAAGTGCAGTGTTATATTTCCTCTGTTTGTTTAGTTATATATTCTACATGATAGACACACATTTACTGTATCATTAGTGCAATGCCTGCCTAACCTCTGTAGTAACCTCCATGGGTGTTTCATAAAAAGTGACATGTGAATTATGGACATATGTTTCTTTCTTGTAGCATATGTGTTTACATGTTAGGGGGTTATTGCTTTGATTTACATTTTTTAAGTGGTGGTGAGGCGGACGCCAGACTAATTTCAGAATTCTCCAGTGTAACACATTGAGTTGGGAAACAAAAGAAAATTCATAAACTTCTGGTGGATCTCCATTGCTCTCCTGACACCCAATGGACTCTATAACCTCTACAACTCACTCCATCACCGAAACCTACCGACCCCATCATTCTCCCCTTGGCCAAACATCCACTGCAACATCAGCAGCCCCTATACAAGCATCACCTACTCCAGTTGGAAGAACAGCAGCCCCTTTTGGCACCAGCACAACCCACACCAGTTGGAAGAACAGTCTCCATTGGCACAGGCAGAACCCACACCAGGGGGAATAACAGACTCCACAAACACAAATAAAGCCCACACAAGCCAGAAGAACAAGAGTATATTCTGCATTTAGGCACCCAAACCCCCACAAATCTCAGCTGAGGCAACCCTATTGGACCTGAGGCAGCCAACNACCAGAACCCTTGGTCAATCAGGCCAAAAGACAATAAAGAAAACAAACAATAAAGAAACAAAAGACTCATCCAACAAAGGCATCACAAGAATCAACACCTGTACCTATAACTATCCCAAACCTAGATGGGTAGATTGAAGTATAAGAATACATGTAACAACTCAAAGGGTAATATGGCACCACCAGAACCCAGTGGTCATACAACAGTAAGACCTGTACATCCCAATGAAGATGAAGCAGAAGAAAATGACCTTAAAAATAACTTTATGAACATGATGGAGGCCCTTAAAGAGGAAATGAAAAATTCCCTTAAAGAAATGGAAGAAAAGACAAACAAAAAATAGGAACAAATCAACAAATCCCTTAAAAAAGCCAAGAAAACACAATCAAACAGGTGAAGGAAACAGTTCAGACTTGAAAATTGAAATAGAGACAATAAAGAAAATACAAACCAAGGGAATTCTGGAAATGAAAAATCTGGGTAAGTGAACAAGAACTAGAGATGCAAGCATCTCTTGTATTCTGTTGGTGAACAGAATACAAGAAATGGAAGAGAGAATCTCAGGGGTTAAATATATGATAGAGAAAATAGACTCATTGGTCAAAGAAAATGTTAAATCCAAAAAATTCTTAACAAAAAACATCCAGGAAATCTGAAACATCATGTAAAGACCAAACCTAAGAATAAAAGGGATAGAAAAAGGAGAAGAATACCAGCTCAAAAGCACAGAAAATACATTCAAAAAATCATACAAGGAAACTTTCCCAACCTAAAGAAGGACATGTCTATGAAGGCACAAGAAGCTTACAGAACACCAAATAGACTGGATCAAAAAAGAAAAGTCCCCTCTCCACATGATAATCAAAACATTAAACATACAGAATAAAGAAAGAATATTAAGAGCTGCAAAGGAAAAAAGGCCAAGTAACATATAAAGGCAGACCTATCAGAATTACACCAGACTTCTCAATGGAGATTCTGCAAGTCAGAAGGTCCTGGACAGATGTTTTACAGACACTAAGAGACTACAGATGCCAGCCCAGACTACTATACTGAGCAAAACTTTCAATCACCATAGACTGAGAAAACGAGCTATTCCATGACAAAACCAGAATTAAATAATACTATTCCACAAATCCAGCCCTTCATAAAGTACTAGAAGGAAAATTCCAACCCAAGGAATTCAGCTGCATCCACAAAAACAGAGGCAATAGATAATCTCACAACCGTAAAACTCAAAGAAGGGAAACACACACACACTACTACCAACACCAAAACCAAAAAATAACAGGAATTAACAATGGCTGGTCATTAATATCTCTTAATACCAACGGACTCAATTTGCCTTTAAAAAGACACAGGCTAACAAAATGGATATAAAAACAGAATTCATCCTTCTGCTGCATACAAGAAACATAACAACTTCAAAGACAAGCACTACCTCAGAATAAAGGGTTGGGAAAAGATTTTCCAATCAAATGGACCCAAGAAGCAAACTATCTTAATATCTATCAAAATAGACTTCAAACTAAAATTAATCAAAAGGTGGAGAAGGACATTTTATATTCATCACAGGAAAAGTCCATCAAGATGAAGTCTCAATTCTGAACATTCATGCTCCAAATACAAGAGCACACATTTGTAAAAGAAACATTATTAAGCTTAAATTATACATCAAACCCCACACATTAATAATGGGGGAGTTCAACACTCCACTCTCACCAATGGACAGATCTGCCAGACCGAAACTTAACAGAGAAATAAGGGAATTAACAGATGTTATGAATAAAATGGACTTAACAGATATCTACAGAACATTTCACCCGAACACAAAAGAATATACCTTCTTCTCAGCACCTCATGGAACCTTCTCTAAAATTGACCAAATACTTGGTCACAAAACAAATCTCAACAGATACGAAAAAATTGGAATAACCCTCTGTATCTTATCAGATCAGCACAGCTTAAAGTCAGAAATCAACAACAACACAAATTACAGAAAAGCCTACAAACTCATGGAAACTGAACAACTCTCAATTGAACCATTTTTGGGTTAAGAAAGAAATTAAAGACTTCCTAGAATTCAAAGAAAATGAATGCACAACCTACTCAAACTTATGGAACACAATGAAGCCNGGCTAAGAGGAAAGTTCACGGCACTAAGAGCTTACATGAAGAATTTGGAGAAATCTCACACAAGTGACTTAACAGCACACCTGAGAGCTTTAGAACAAAAAGAAGCAAACTTACCCAGAAGGAGTAGATGGCAGGAAATAATCAAACTCAGGGCTCAAATCAATAAAATAGAAACAAAGAGAACAGTGCAAAGAATCATTGAAACAAAGAGTTGGTCCTTTGAGAAAATCAATAAGATAGATAAACCCTTATCCAAATTAACCAAAAGGCAGAGAGAGAGCATCCACATTAACACAATCAGAGGTGAAAAGGAGGATATAACAATAGACACTGAGGAAATAGAATGGTTAAGTCATACTTCATATACCTGTACTCCACAAAATTAGAAAATCTGAAAGAAATGGACAGTTTTCTTGATAGGTACCACATACCAAAATTAAATCAAGACCAGATAAACAATTTAAATAGACCCATTACCCCTAAGGAAATAGAAGCAGCCATTAAATGTCTCCTAACCAAAACAGCCCAGGACCAGATGGTTTCAGCACAGAATTCTACCAGAAATCAAAGAAGAGATAATACCAATACTCCTCAAATTGTTTCACACAATAGAAACAGAAGGAAGATTGCCAAATTCTTTTTATGATGCTACAGTTACCCTGATACCCTAGTCACACAAAGATGCAACAANGAAAGAGAATTACAGAGCAATCTCCTTTATGAATATTGATGCAAAAATACTCAATAAAATACTGGCAAACCAAATCTAAGAACACATGGAAAAAAAATCATCCTCCATGACCAAGTAGGCTTCATCCCAGAGATGCAAGGATGGTTCAACATACAAAAAATCTGTCACTGTAATCCACCATATAAACAAACTGATAGAAAAAAAACACATGATCATATCATTAGATGCTGAAAAGGCCTTTGACAAAATCCAAAACCCCTTCATGACACAAGTCTTGGAGAGATCAGGGATACAAAAAACATACCTAAATATAATAAAAGCAATATACAGCAAGTCCACAGTCACTATCAAATTAAATGGAGAGAAACTCAAAGCAATTCCACTAAAATCAGGAACAAGACAAGGCTGTCTACTCTCTCCATATCTATTCAATATAGTACTCAAAGTTCTAGCTAGAGCAATAAGACAACTAAAGGAGATCAAGGGGATACAAATTGGAAAGGAAGAAGTCAAATTTTCCCTATTTGCAGATGATATGATAGTATACATAAGTGACCCCAAAAATTCTACCAGCNAACTCCTACAGCTGATAAACACCTTCAGTAATGTGGCTGGATACAAGAATAACAAAAAAAAATCAGTAGCCCTCCTATATACAAATGATAAATAGGCTGAGAAAGAAGTCAGAGAAGCAACACCCTTTACAATAGCCACAAATAAGATAAAATATCTTGGGGTAACTCCAACCAAACAAGTAAAAGACCTGTATGACAAGAACTTCAAGCCTTTAAAGAAAGAAATTGAAGAAGGTATCAGTAGATGGAAAGATCTCCCATGCTCATGGATCAGTATGATTAACATAGTAAAAATGGCAATCTTACCAAAAGCAATCTACAGATTCAATGCAATCCCCATAAAAATCCCAACACAATTCTTCACAGACCTCNAAAGAACAGTACTCTACTTCATATGGAAAAACAAAAAACCCAGGATAGCTAAAACAATCCTGAACAATAAAGAACTTCCAGAGGTATCACCATTCCTGACTTCAAGCTCTACTATAGAGCTACAGTAATAAAAACAGCTTGGTATTGGTATAAAAACAGACACGTGGATCAGTGGAATTGAATTGAAGACCCTGACATAAATCCACACACCTATGAACACCTAATTTTTGACAAAGAAGCCAAAATTATACAATGGGGGGAAAAAGCATCTTCAACAAATGGTGCTGGCATAACTGGATGTCAACATACAGAAGAGTGCAAATAGATCCATATCTATCACCATGCACAAAACTCAAGTCCAAGTGGATCAAAGACCTCAACATAAATTCGGTTACACTGAACCTGATAGAAAAAAAGTGGGAAATAGCCTTGAACGCATTAGCACAGGAGACCACTTCTTAAATGTAACACCAGTAGCACAGACACTGAGAGTAACAATTAATAAATGGAACCTCCTGAAACTGAGAAGCTACCATTAATGCAAAGGATATGGTCAATTAGACGAAATGGCAGCCTACAGAATGGGAAAAGATCTTTACCTACCCCACATCTGACAGAGGGCTGATCTCCAAAATATATAAAGAACTCAAGAAACTAGACATCAAAATACTAAATAATCCAATTTAAAAGTGATGTACATATCTAAACAGAGGATTCTCAACAGAAGAATCTCAAACGTCCGAAAGACATTTAAATGCTGGAGATGTGATGACAGGAAATAAAATACTCATGTACACATACAGTAATATTTTAGTTTAAAAGAACAAATCTTAAAGAAAATAAGCATGTACCCCACCTCCCTAGATCTCCAGTTCTTTGTTGTATTTTGACATAGGAGAGTCTTAGTGGCACAGCTGTCAAGGTCACCCATGCTCTTGAAGAATATCAGAGAACTAATTGGTTTACCAAGTAGGACATGGAGCAAATCCTTTCTCAAGTCTTCTGATATCCTGCCTGGGGTGAGGAGAGAAGTATCTCAATATACATATGTAAGAAAGGGGCTCAGAGAAGTTGAACTACATTAAGGAATCAAGATCTCTGGCTACAGCCCTGCCTTATCTTATTTTCCTAACCACCTTGTTTCACAATTTTTATGTTTTAAACCAATGATAGGCAATTTTATGGGTTAAATTGTACTAAAAGGCTTGGTATGGAAATTATTAAATTCATAATCACACCCTCTTTCCATTCCAATTTCACAGAGCAACAGCACACGTCTTCAAGTTGTTTCTATGATCATTTATCTCCACANCCCTAGATCCTGTTCAATAGATATCAGTTCATTGGTGGTAGGCAGGGGTAAATGGAGACAAGAATAAATTCTGCAATAAAAAGTGAGAATCAAGCACCCTTGACCACTTCTGTATACNGACTCACTTCTATATTTCTCTCTTCATTTATTGTCACAAATGGTGATAAATGAGCCTCATGGATCAAATATTTTTCTTAACTCTGGGATTAATGACCAATTTTTAAAAGCTTTTTGTTTACCCATTAGTCTAGTTCATGCAGTTTCATTTTATTTCTGTCTTCTATGTTAGATGGTTTGTTGAGTGGCTGTTAATTATGACCTCCTTACTCACATCTGAAAAACAAAACTCAGTGGCTGCTTGACAAGGGCATTATATGGAGGAATCTTGTTACTTTTGTATTAGAAAAGCCTTCATACAGTTGTACAAGTTTGCTATTAGGTTTGTCAGAAATCCCAGGAAATAATTTCCTACCCCTCAAATTTCACCTGCAGTGAGAAAGAACTGGAGTAGAATGGATGGATAGCCATTCAGCTATGACTTCATGCAAAACCCCTATCTGATTCTCTACCTCATATGTGCCCAGGACAGTTCATCACCTACATAAGATGCATTATTATCCATAGAAAACCATATGCCATTTATTTCTGGGTTAGGATAGGGGTAGTGTTTTTGTGAGAGGCTTTCAACCCAGTTCTCTCACTTCCAGCCCTACCTTCTATTTTCAGCTTCTACTCCATTACTGGAGGAAGTAGGGACTGCCAATTCAGGGACATCCTTGGGTTATTCACACAAATAAGGCTCTTTCTTGTGGGTTTTCCATAATAGACTTAATATCTAGCTCCCTCCAGAGCACAAATTCTTCTTATTTTTAAAGTGCCTCAATCTCCATCTCTTGACCTCCAAAACCCCTTCTACATGCATTTATTCCAGAGCAGTTTCAAAAAGTAATTTGGAAGATAAAAACATGTGCACTAGAGACACAAGAAGATGCTCTGTCTTTAAAAGACTCAGGTCCACACTCTTCTCATTATTCTAAGGCAGTGGTAATAAAGTACATAAGTGTGTACAAGGATAGTAAAATACTATTCTATTTTTTCTCATTTCTTTGATCTTGGCTTTCTAGAGTGCTGTGGAGAATAGGACAATTATGTCTGAAATGCAAAGGAAAAACATTGCAAAAAAAAGGCTCTTTAGGAGAAACTATATAAAAGTCAAGATTTCAATTACAGAAAGAGAATAGTTTTTTTAAATCAAAAAAGGTTCCTTCCATAGGCTGCCCATCACTCAAGTGATGGTGTCTTTCATTGTTCAGCCTTTTATTTTCGTGAGATCCCATTTGCTGACTGTTGGTCTTAATGCCTGCACTATTGGGCTCTGTCCAGGAAGTCCATTCCTGTGCCAATGATTTCAAGAGTACCCCCTGTTTTCTCCTCTATCAGATGCAGGGTTTCAGATCTTATGTTGAGATCTTTGTTCCATTAGGAGTTGAGNTTTGTACAGGGTGAGAAATAAGGATGTAGTTTCATTCTTCTACATTTAGCTATCCCATTTAGCCATTTATTGAAGATACTATCTTTTCTCTAGGTGTGTCCTGTGGGCCTTTTTGTCAAAATTCAGATGAGTGTGGGCTTATGTATAGGTCCTCAACTTCATTCCATTGATCAATATTTCTGTTTTTAAGCCAGTACCATGCTGTTTCTATTATTATGACTCTGTAGTATAACTTGCATTCTGGGTTGGTGACACTCCAACAAAATGTTTTTATTGTTGAGGATCATTTTGGATAGCCTGGATCTTTTATAGTTCCATATAAAANATAATATATATTTTTAATTTCTGTAAAGATTGCACTGGAATTTTTATGGGGATTGTGTTAACTTGTAGATTATTCTTAGTAAAATGGCCATTTTTACCATATTAGTTTTGCCAATTCATGAGCATGAGAGGTATTTCCATCTTCTGGTATCTTCCTTGGCTTCTATTTTCAGTGTCTTAAAGTTTTCATGATACAAGTCTTTCCCATCCTTGGTTAGATTTATTCCATGATATCTTAAAAATCTTGTTTCAGTAGATGGCCACATAGCCAAAAGTAGGTACATTGAAAGTACAAAGTCGACTTGTTGGAGAGGAAGGATGAGACAAAGTTGAGTGTGTAGGGTATGGGTATGGTTTCTGGGAGAAGTTAGGGGGAAAGGTCTGATCATGATCCAACTACATTGAATGAAATTCTCAAAGAACTAATAAAAGTTTAAACAAAAAATTTCCCTCTCAAAACATCAAAGACCAACAAGAGAATAGAGCATATGGTTTCTCCTGCAAACTATGCATTTTAAATTTGTAGGATAGTGTAATTCTCCTAGAGAAAGAGAAGTTGAGAAAAGAAATCAGGGTAAAGCCCACAGAGGCTCTAATCAGTGTAGGAAATGTGGCTGATAAGAGAATTACATAAACTCAGCAACAAGGATCCATGCTGCAAATTATCCGGCCATATAGAAACCTTAGTGTATCCTCCTCATGAATGGTATCCAGAAAGTACAGCACAAATTTAAGTTGTAGGTTTAGGCAAACCAGAGAGCGATGGACAGACTGGAAGAGCCAGAGACTAGGAAGTCAGCTGAGAGATAGTGTCTCTAATTATGACAGGGAAGGTACATGCACAAAATCTCAACAATACTTCAACAAGACCCGAATAATGCCAACATCAGTTGACAAGCCTATGCAGAAAGGAATGTTCTGACCATGCCCCCACACAGCCAGATGAAGAGATTACTGACTGCTAAGAGAGGAAGAATTAACCTTCTCCAGGGATGGACCCCCTAACTGGCATCCAATGCCAAGTGGTCAGCCCTAAAAACACATACACACAAACAACCCTAAATGGACCGAGCAGGCTATATTTATATATTTATTCCTATTGTCTTTGTATACATATAACAATAATAATTAAAGAAAACAGAGACTGTGAATTAGAGGGCCATATGAGAGTGGCTGGAAAGAGGACAGAAAGGGGGAATGATGTAATACCTTAATTAAAATTGTCATTTTTAGTAATCCTACCTGGAAAACTGTAAATGGTTTACATTTGCTTTTGGATTTTAATATTTTCTTTTCAATACTACTAAGTTTCAAAATATTAAGCATGTAGACTCTAAGTACATGTGGGAAAGCACACACAAGGGTAAGATACTAAAGCAGAATAGGGGCTAAGTGGGGAGAGTCAAAGAACCAGAAGTAGAAGGAAACAGGACATGGGAGGGTAACAGGGCATGTATGAGCAAAGAATAATCACACATATGCATGAAAATATCATAATAAAATCCATTATTGTATACTTAATGAAAAAATATAAGAAATAATAGTCTCTCTGGAGATTATAGATTTTAATAGTCCTATGTCTAGTAGTGAAGGATGAATAAATGGAAAAACAGGAAAAAATACAAGATATAAAGCCTACAAAACAAAGATGAAGGATGTATTTGTTTGACTGTGTTAGAAATCAAGATAACTGGAGACAACTGCTTTTGCATTCTTAAATGATGGCAGGAACTAGAGCACTCAAAAGTAAGGTCAGCAAGATATTTACAGGATGAAGTGTGACTGACTTAGCAACTGCCAATCTTCAGTGCTGTTTTTATCAGCACCAGAAAGAGTGGAGCTGGAAAAGAATGAAGATCAGATAATTCATCTNTCAATGACACCTTAATAATCCTACCAAAGAACTTGGGGATTGGTGTGTTTGGACGTTCCAGTATACATAAAGGGAGAGATCTCACAAGNAGTCATGCCTATGTGGAATAAAATGGAATTAGAATTTAGTCAAATTTTCTTGAGTTCCTCAAGCTAACAGCCTGGAAGCAGGTCGCCATACTGTCCATGATGACTGACTCAGATGGGGAGGAAATCAGGTTGATGNCACACAGTGAAGGACCATATTTGAAACCCAGGTACACACTGGCTCCTGTCTGAGTCACCCTTTTTGTCCAATAGAAGTAACCAGTGGAAATGGCAACACACTAACAAAAAGAAGAGTATTGAAAGCCATATCCTCTTGGGATGTAAGACTGGGTGGGCAGATCAAAAAGAAGAGTATTGAAAGCCATATCCTCTTGGGATGTAAGACTGGGTGGGCAGAT
>LZPO01097325.1:84522-98112 GCA_001675575.1 Neotoma lepida | reverse complement strand
TTGAGACAGAGTTTCTCTGTGTAATAGTGCTGGCTGTCTTAGAACTCCCTCTGTAGACCAGGCTGGCCTCAAACTCACAGAGATTCACTTTCCTCTGCTTCCCAAGTGCGAGTGCTGAGATTAAAGGTATGTGCCACCACTGCCTGGTTTTTTAAGAATTATTTATTTANTTAGTATGGGTGTTTTGTCTGCATGTATGTCTGTGTATCACATGTGTGCATTGCCCGTAGATGAACTGAAGTTATAGATAGTTTGTGAACCACAAGGTACAGGGACTCAGACCTGGGTCCTCTGGAAGAGCAGCCAGTGCTCTTAGCTGCTGAGTCATCCCTCTAGCCCCAGAACCCAAATTTTGTGCATGGATAATACTTAGTGCCCAAACTCTCAACTTGCCAAAATACGAGATTTTCCCACCCCAACAGGAAAATGTGAAGAAGTAGATTAAGAGTAACAAATATTGGAAAAATCATAAACATTTTTAAGAAATATAAAATATCTCCAAATAACTATAATAAGAACTGGTAATATAGGTAAAAATGATCAATTCTCTTTCAGCCAACTTGGTACAAGGAAGTATATTTTGCCAATAAAAATGGCTGCAGATTGAGGACTTACCACAGTCCAACATTAGACATTCCTGAACTTTTCTCAGGACTAACCTTAATTTCTGAAATTTCATGAACCTAATAAAAAAAAAAGCAAATCTTATAATCCATTAACAAAAAATCATGCCGGTATTTTGACAGCAAAAAAATATGAAATATTTTTATTTTTAAAAACAAAACTATAAGATAATTTGATTAGATGAATGAAACATTACACAAACATCATTATAAATGAGAACATAGTAAATCTAGTTAGGACTNTTAAGATTAACANATTTTTATGAGAATGCTTGAAACATGCATCCAATACAATGGTTCCACCTAATGAACCCCTCGCTAAATTGAAAATATTGTAAGTGAAAAACACATTTTATTCATCTAGTACAGTGAACGTCATAATTTGGCACCACACTGCACTACCAAGAATTGGCAGTTTCTCCTCATCATTGAGTGACTGCCTGGCCTACCACCAATTATTCTGCCCAACTTCAATGATATAATTACAGAATATCTCTAACCTGGAGAAAAAATGAAAATTCAAAATTCAATGTACAGTTTCTTCATCTCATAATAAAGTTGAAAACTCTTAAGTGTCATAAGTTGGAGACTATTTGTATTTTAGTTATATATGTTGGATGTCAACAGCCCAATAAACAAAACATCCCCCATAGAACAAAGCAACGAAGGCTCAATGGGGTATGAGAAGACAAAGACTCACATANGTGCTGCCATTTGAAAGCTGATGATCTCTGCTCTGAGGTGAGGAATTAGTTGAGACCTTCCTGCACTATTGACAGAAATCTCCAGGATGACAATTGATGCACTGGCTGCTATAATCTCACATGATCACTACTGAGTCAGAGAAGACAGAGTACATGACAATGGGTACATGACAATCATTTAGTGTTCATGAGTCCTGACAAGATCTTCCAACTCTTTTACATTAAAACACATCTATTTCCTCCCCTGAACATACTGTCCGCTGACTAAACCCTTAAACTCTGTGGTGAGTCTTTCTCCTCTGTCACTCTTTCCTGCCTTTCCTTTCACTAGACTGAGTGGCAGCACAAGCGACGTTCTTAGGGAATTGTGCCCAACCCCATTTCTGAGACAGATGCCCTTGTGCTCACAGATTTTGTTTCTATCACTGCTGTGCATTGGCCTCATCACAAGAATATCTCTAGGTGGAGAGGCTCTGAGGTCTAGAACTTTGTTCCACTATTTCATGACCAGATATCAGGATGTGGTAAAGTGCCCTATACTTTGTACTTTGAAAACCCTGAATGATGCCATTGGCATAAACCATTACATGAATGGTGACACCTACATATGTGTAGGATAAGACCCACATGAGGCCTACTATGAACCTATGTAAATCATGGCCTATGTATGCAAGTAAAAATAATATTTGTGAAATCAATCACCATCATGTCAATCTGCCTGAATCTCCTAATTTTAAAATTCTATGCCTACTTCCACAATTTAAAAAGCAGTTAAATATGTACAAAGCTTCCAAGGAAATCACGTTTTAAAAATGCACACTGTCAAATAACATTCAGCTTGGAATGTATCTACACACTCAGCTTCAGGATCCAACTATATGAGATTAAAGTAATAGTGAAGACCTTTACTAAAGTACTTAGTGTAAATAGATACATATGCATATGCTAAGTATGCAATAATGTACAAATATTTTGAAAAAAGCACAAGCACACACATATATAAAACTTTGTGTCATTCTGCACTTATGTTGCTATTCATCAAGTATTTGATTGTTTATTACTGTTACTATTAAGCCTGGGTCAGTGAAAGTCCCTTTCTGTATCTTTTAACATCCCTATATCATTATGGAACACTTCTTATTTCTAATATAATAAAGTACTTCTGTGTTAACTAACTTATCTGCCCCCTTAACCCAGATTTTGACATTTATACAAGCCTGGTCTTTTCATATAAAAAGCCAAGGTCTGAGATTTAGTTCCTCCTTGTCTTTTGGGACTCATTACTTCTGGATCTTTTGAACTCCTTTCCTGAACACAAAAAAGCTATACTTTTATATATAAACACCAATGTTTGAGGGTATATGTTCATAGTGGTATATTCAGAGAGAAGATGCTTCCTCTACTCATTCATNTTTTATTTCTCTCCTCCTTTTTGATGAGACATTGGTTTCCCAGAACAATTTTTATTTACTTCTCTGATAAATCCAGTAATACACAAACTACAGCAACAGTGTACCTACATGACCTCCAACAAGATACTTAAACTAATATCTCTTTAGAATTATTTTTGTTTTTAGATGGTATTTCACTAGTGGAATAAAAGTCAGAGAACTTTATATACAATTATTTGGACTGTTTTTCTCCTCTATAGTTTAGATCATAAATCTGACATATATTTAGGGTCAATCAACTTTATGAGTGGACCCACACTTTCTTTTATCTTTTTTGAGAACTTAATAAGTAAGCTCTGCATCTACATCACTCCTACCCCTTCCCTCTTCTGATATAACTCATCCAGTGTTTACTCACTCTTAAATCCATGATGTCTTAATTATTATTTATACACATGTATGCACACATGTTTACATAACATGCTGAATCCATTTTGCTTGAAAGTGCAAAATGTGGGAGCCCATCCCTGGAAGACACTGGTTTCTCCTCATTCAGTATCCATTGACCAACTGTAGCTCTTCCTTTGGGAATGGGGCCATGTGGGATTTCACCTGTTCACTTTGGTATGAAAACTGGTGCTGTCATTGCTGACCATCTTTGAGCAACTATATTGCTGAGAAATCATGAAAGCTATTAGAGACAGAAGGCATCCTGGGCATCTGGTTCCTACAATCTTTCTACCATCCTCCTGTGATTTTTCCTGAGCTTTAGGTATAGGTGTTCTGTTAGTGACATATTGGAATTGGGCATCTGTCAGTCACTTATTCTCTGCATTTTGACCAGTTGTGGCTTTCCNTAATAGTTTCCCTTTTTGTGAAAACATAATNTTTCATAAGGGGTAAGAGCTACACTTAGTTTGTGGGTAGAAATTATATTGATGTAGGAAAATGGCAGTAGAAGTTTCTTTTCTCTGATCTATGATCTCTTGAGCCATTGGTAGCTTAATGGAATCATAGAACCAGGTATGAATGTCCTCCTTTTGAGAAAGCCTTAGACAACTATTGGTTACTGCCAAGATGAAAATGTAACTATTGCATTGGAAATATCTTGCTGATCTAGTCATTTTTGTGGGTTTACAGGCTTTTCAGATAGGTAGGACTACTGATTGGTTCTCTTCTTTGGCACCTTGCATATCACCTTCAAATACTATGAGATCTAATCCTCAGCCAATAGGCTTCCAGGTTAGCTNCAGCTTGATTCCTTCCTCCAAGTCCTATGTCTAAAGGGTGTGGTGTCTTCAGCAATTNAGACTTCACTTCAAATTCTGTAAGGCAACAAAGAGCAGTGTCAATAGCCTCTTGGGGGGTGTTTTTTGGACTTCCCTGACCAACCACACAACATTGTTGTGGAATATTATTTTAGGATGTGTTATACTTGTTTGTGCTGTGGAACATTTGTTTANTGATGCAAAGATATGTTACATTCTTTCATGTTGCATTTGTTTAACTCTGTGAAGCTGATACTTTGCCTGTCTAAAATACCTGATTGGTCTAATAAAGAGCTGAAGAGCCAATAGCAAGTCAGGAGAAAGGATAAGTGGGACTGGCATGCAGAGAGAATAAAAGAGGAGGAGAAATTTGGAAAGAAGGATCTAGGAGCAGGATAGGACTCCAGGAGCCAGCCACCAAGCTACACAGCAAGCCATGGAGTAAGAAATAAAGAAAAGAAATAGAGAAAGGTAAAAACCCAGAGGCAAAAGATAGATGGGATAATTTAAGTCAAGAAAAGTTAGCAAGAAACAAGCCAAGCTAAGGCCAGGCATTTATAAGTAGGAATAAGCCTCTGTTTGTATTTATTTGGGAGCTGGGTGGTGGGCCCCTAAAAGTGTAACAGAGTAAAAGCAGCCAACAACACAATATATTTCCTATGCCTTATACTGGGGTGTTTGCTAGATAGTCTACAGCTTTTGGCAGNTGCATTATCACTCNACATGATATAACTTCATATATACATACATATAGAGAGATGTATATTTATAGTATATATATATGAGATGCTATATATATATATATAAATACATATACNGTAACTTTTAGTNAACATAAAATGATATGATTCTCTGTGGCTTTTTAAAACAGTCTTAGTGTTGTTTCTCCTCTGTTTGTTCATTCTACTCTCTCCCTAATTAAAGTCCCTACCATTTTCCCAGTTCCCTTTTTTTTGCATCTGTGTCCAGCTGTTCCCCTTTCTAGATCTCCTTTTTTTCTCTCCTTCCCTTGATCCCTTTTTACTTTCCTGGTTTCTCTTATTACCATAGGTTATATACTCATATCGAAAAATTCAGAGCTAGGATAGATAAATAAGATAGAACANGTGACATTTGTCTGTCTGGGTCTGAATTGCCTTACTCAATACAATATTTTCTAATTCCATCCATTTACCTGTGGAGTTAATGATTTCATTTTTCTTTATAACTGAGTATTACTCCATTGTGTATACGAATCACATTTCATTATTCACTTATCAGCTGAAGGAAATTTAGATTGTCTCCCTTTCCTAACTATCATGAATAGAGCAGCAGTGAATATGGCTGAACAGTTATTTGTGAAGTAGGTTGTCAAGCACTCTGAAAATTTGCCATGTAGTGCTTAAGTTGTGTGGTGGTTTGAAAGAAAATGGCCCCCAAAGGAAGTGGCACTATTAGGAGGTGTAGCCTTGTTGAAGGAAGTGTGTCACTGTAGGAGTGAGCTTTGAGGACTTTTTCTCAAGCTTCCCTCAGTGTGACAGTCAGTCAACTTCCTGTTGCCTTCCAAGATGTAGGCAGCACCACATCTGCCTGTATGCTGCCATGCTCCCCGTCATGATCATACTGGACTGAATCTCTGGAACTGNGAGCGAGCCTCCTCAATTAAATGTTTTCTTTATAAAAGTTGTCANGGTCATGAAGTCTCTTCACAGCAATGAAAACCCTAACAAAGACAAGCCGAGTCATATGTTACTTATCTTGAGCTTTTTGAGAATTCCCCACACTGATTTCCCGAGTGGCCATACCAGGTTGCAATGCCACCAACATTGTAAATGAGGGTCCTCTATCCTCACACCCTCCCAAGCATGTGTTGTCTCTATCCTCACACCCTCCCAAGAGTGTGTTGTCATTTCCTTGACCTCAGCTATTCTAACTGAGTAGAATTCTGACTGAAATCTCAAAGTAGTTTTAACTTGCATTTTCCTAATTCCTAAGGATGTTGAACACTCGTATAGATATCTCTTAGCCATTTTTACTTCTTGTGAGATTTATGTTTCATTTTTTAAAGAAAAAAAATGTAAAGCATAGCTCTAAAGTCAAATCCAGAATAAAATTACACTCAGAAATATGTCATTCTTTCATACTCTATTTTATTCACTGCTTAGAGATCATGAATTTTGTTCACTTCTTATCATAGACTTGAAAATTATAAGAATATTTAAGGTAAGAATACGATAAAATGATAAATTATAACAAGAATTAATACACAGGGCATCTCCTATTCCTATAAATAAATATAAAATGACTGTGCTGTGACATTTGACATCTTAATGCATAAATATAATTCATTACTTTTGTATTATTTTTAGCTTTCAGGATCACAGTCTAGAAATTGCATCACAGTCACTGTTGAGCCTGGGAAAGAAACCAGTTTAACTTTTAGTTCCCTCCTCTGCAGAGTGAATGGTGAAGTTGGCCCAGGGGCGGTGATAACCCTTTCCAGTTCTAATAATTCATGATTTTTTACAATGCTATAAACTATAACCAGTAATGCCTATTTTTCAGTAATTTTGAAAGATTTTGGTTCAAATGGCTTACTTGAGTTACTTAGGATATGTCAATTATCAGCTCTCTATATATGCCTGGGATGGATGCTAGAAATTTGCACTTTTGAACTAGAATCCAACACACTGCTGCACTTGATCCGTGGACACACAGAGAGAAATCTTGACCTCCATTGGCACATTAGATAGACCTTAATACCGGAGGGACTTCTCAGTTTCCTGCATGATACAGTTTAGGAATTCAACATATGTTTTTCATCTAAACAGAATACAACTCACATTAAAGTTGATGGTTCCATATTTTTAATATACAGTCAATCCCTTGCAGATATTGCTTCAGAAAATGTTTTGTAAACATTATTTCAAGTCATTTACATTTTAATATAAATTTAGCATTATAGTTTTATAGCTAAGAATATTAGTAGACTAATTCAATGTCCCTATTCTACCACTTTACCAGTGAAATGACAAACTTTGTTCATAAATGTAATATTGGCATTCAGAGTGGAGTCATCTCTTTTCCCTGAGTTCCATGTCCATTCTGACAGTACAGGAGTTTTATTCTTCTTCCAATGGTCCTCAACAAGACAGACATAGGCCAGATGACAGTGCTAGAGGCTAAGTCCTACTCCTACAGCCTCTGAACATGTGACCTTACATGGAAAAGGGACTTCGCAGATATGTAAAGATTAATCATGTGACACAGAGACACTAGCTAGGTCGGTCCAGTGTAGTTGTAAAGACCTTTATGGAAGGATGCAGGAAGATCAGACAAAGAACACTATATGACCACAGACACAGAGGTAGCAAAGATGTAAACCAAGAAATGAAGACACCCTCTAGACACTGGAAAGAAAAAGAAACAGGTGCTCTACCAGGGGTCTCTGAAGGGAGCCAACCCTGCAGACCCCTTGATATTAGTCATCTAAAACTCCATCCAAACTTCTGAATTCTAGAACCATAAGATAATTAACTCATACTGTTTTAAGCCACCAAGTTTATGGTAACCAGCAACAAAAAGAAACAATGAAAGTTAGAGGAAATTAGGGCACTAAAGACTAACGTCCAGAAACTTGAGAGCCGTACCCCAGAGGGTGAACATGCAGACAACACAGCTAACATTCAGCTGGCTTGTTAATGCTAAGTAAAGCTGATATTTAGTCTCCCAGTCTAAAATGAAAACAAAGTTCTGATCAAACTTTTCAGACTCCAACACTTTAAATCAGAACTCTTTAAATTTTAACACTTATGAGTGCCCCCTTTCAACCAGTATGTGACATAGTAAGTTTACTGTAGTGACCCTGTGTTCATAGGTATATAATGTTGATATACAAATGAAGCATTTGTTAATAATAAACCCAGTAAACCATAAAAAATCTGACTTTAAAACAATTATTTGGTATACATAATTTTACCATTTATTATAGATGAAAATAGTTTTTTACCCCCACTAGCAATGGAGGAGTGTTCCCTTGCTCCACGTACTCTCCAACATGAACTGTCTCTTGTATTATTGATCTTAGCCATTCTTCCAGGTGTAAGATGGATTCTCAAAGTAGTTTTGATTTGCATTTCCCTGGTGGCTAAGGATGTTGAAAATTTACGTGTTTCTAAGCCATTTGAATATTGAGAATTCTCTGTTTAGATCTGTACTCCATTTTTTAAAACTTTTTTATTGACTCTTCTGGATTTTCACATCATGCACCCAATTCTGTTCACTGACAGGTCCCCCCATATCCTCCCCTCATCCTTGCCATGCGCCTCCCCCACATAAGGAAAGAAATCAAAGTATGCAAGCAAACAAACGCAAAAACAAAAACAAAATGAAACAAAAACAAAACCACTTCAACAGAAAAATCTCTTTGCTTCTCCTTCTTTCCTGCTTCTCCAACACTTCTTCATTTGTCCTTGTGGTAATGGAGGCTTAGTCTGCCATATAGATTACCTCTTTGTCCCATCCATTTTATTGGCAAGTGTTTATTGTAATGAGTCAATAGTCTGGTTCAAGACCTCTGGTTTCTGGTACACCATTGTCACTGGAGCCTCACCAGAACTCCTCTAGGATTTCCTGTGCCTGCCACAAGTCTTGGAGATCTTGTGGGTATTGTTCCACAGGACCAGTCCCTTCATCAGGTCCAGCAGGTCCTAGATGGGGCAGATGCTAGGATGGGTCAACCCAAGGCCCCGCTGTGGGCCTGGATGGCTGCCAAGCTGATCAGTCTGGGCCCCTGGGACCACCCATCTCAGGCAAGGAGGTAGAGTCAGCTCCCCTACATGCATACCCTCAGGGTCAGTTCACCCTGGCCTGTGGTGAGGGGTAAGGGCTATATATCTCTCCAGCGTGCAGGGGCCAGCTTTCTTTCTGCAGTGTCCAGTGAGAGGCAATGCAAGCTTTCCCAGGGCCAGCAAAGGACATAGCCAGCTCAGCATGGCCCTCTGAGTTCCATCTCACATGGTTCCTAAGGCCTCCTGAGGTGACATCCAAACAGACTCCAGCTGTATCTGGACCACAGACACAGACATGGCCCTTAGCAGCAGCTTGGGCCCAGTTGACATCCTGGCTCTGGGTAGAGGGACTGGCCACTCAGGTGGGAATGGTTGTAGCCCAAATCTTGGGCCTCTATGTGACCTTTGGTGGTAATGAAGGACCTAGACTTCAGCACAGACNCTGGCCGTGGTAGAACTATGTACCCTGACATGGTACTTGACAGTGACTGGGTCTGGATGTTGTTATCACTGCCCTAGCAGCAGTATGGCCCTGAGACACCAATATGGCCCTTGATCTTGGGTATCTGCATGTCTTTCGATGGTATCACGTGCATCAGACATCAGCACAGACCCTGGCTGCAGTAGGGCCATGGACCCTGACATGGCCCTCAGCTGCAGCTCTGGCCTGGATGTCACCATGACATTGGGTAGCAGTGCAGACCACTCAGATCTGGATACATCCTGGCCCTTGGACACCAACCTGGACTCAGGTGGCTGACCTGACCCTGAGCATTTTCATGGAACTGGATGGCAACAGGAGCCATGGATGTCAGTCCAGACCCTGGCTGTGTGGCCAAAAGTTTCTCCAGTCTTGCCCAGCCCCTCAGTCAGGACGAATCTCTCCCACCCATGGTCCCACAGCTGCTTATAAAATAATCATTCAGAGGCTTAATATTAATTACAAACTGTATGGCCTATGGCTCAAGCTTCTTGATACCTAGTTCTCATAACTTAACTCAACCCATTTCTATTAATCTATGTATCATCACGTGTTCCGTGGCTTTGCCTGTGTCCCATGACATGCTACTCCTTGGAGGGCGGGCTGGCATCTTCCCAACTCTGCCCTTCTTCTCTCTGTAGCTCTGCTTGGATTTCCCACCTGCCTTTAAGCTGCCTTGTCATAGGCCGAAGCTGCTTTATTTATTATCCAATGAGAGCAACANATATATTCACAGTGTACAGAAAGATATCCCANAGCATGGCTGCTATGTGGCCACGCTGTACCCCATTTTTAATTGATGTCTTAGTCCATGTTCTATTGCTGTGAAGAGACAGCATGACCATGACAACTCTTATAAAAGAAGATATTTAACTGGGGCTTGCTTACAGTTTTCAGAGGGTTAGTCCATTATCAGCATGGTGGGGAGCATGACAGGACACAGGCAGACATGGTACTAGAGAAGCAGTTGAGAGTACTACATCTAGATCCACAGGCAGCAGGAAGAGAGAGACACTGGGACTGGCTTGAGCTTCTGAAACCTCAAAGCCCACCCCAGTGACACACTTCCTCCAAAAGGTCACACCTCCTAATCCCCCTCATGCCGTGTCACTCCCTAATGATCAAGCATTCAAATCTATGATCCTATGGGGTCATTCTTACTCAAACTATCACATTTGGGTTATTTGAATTTCTGATATCAAGTCTCTTAAGTTCTTTATATATTTTGGATTAGCCCACTACTGGATGTGGAGTTAGTAAAAAATGTTTGCCACAGAGACATTTGCCCAACCATGTTCATTGAGGCTTTATTCATAATAGCCAGAAATTGGAAACAACCTAGATGTCCCTCAACAGAGGAACAGATAAAGAAAATGTGTATTTATACAATGGAGTATTACTCAGCTCTTTAAAAAATTGATATCATGAAATTTGCAGGCAAATGATAGAACTGGAAAAAAATCATCCTGAGTGAGNTAACTCAGACATTGAAAGATAAATATGGCATGTATTTACTTATATGTGGATATTAGCCATTAAATAAATGATAAACAAGCTACAGCCAGTAGATCAGTAGAGGTTTGACATAGAGGAAGGGTCTGGGGGGACACCTGCATCTCCCTGGAAGGGGTAAATAGAATAAATTTTGTGAGTATACTGGAGTCAGGGGTGGAGGGATGAGAACAGGAGGATCAGGTGGGAATGGGAGGGGAGATAGGATTGAGGGAGAGATCGAGGGGAGAGACAGCTAGAACTGAAGGACATTTGAAGGCTACATGAAAGCCTAGTGGAGTGAAAACTTCCTGTAATATATGAAGGTGATCCTAATGAAGCCTCCAAATAATGAGGGAGACAGAACCCCAATTAGCTGTCTCTTGTCACCAAACAAAGCTTCCAGTTCCAGAACTGGGTTTCATTCAATTGATTTGTTGTCCAAAGGTCCCGTGGAAATCCCCAAGCAACCTAGGCTATTGCTAAGACAATAGATTGCACTCTACAAATTGACAGCAAGGCCCATGGCTGAAGACATCACCCACGCAACTAATTGAAAATGGAAAGGTCAAGCTGGTGCCTACACAGAACCTTCAGCCCTCTAATCTAGTGTCTTTGACATGGAAAGGTACTCTGTGGCTATCAAAAGAGTACAGTCAGCACCAACCCAATCACAAAACTTTTGATCTACACTCTTTCCTGCCTGCAAAATATGCTAGGTCAAAACCTTCTGAGAGTAACCAAACTTAAAGCCCACTCCCTGAGAAAGAACCCATACCTGATACTACTTGGGTGACTGAGAACCAGAGACTAGACAGCCCAGAGACCAACATAAAAAAAAATAGTACTGGTCTAAAAAATGTAAAGTAACAATATAAATTACTCCTAATGATATTCTGCTATGCTGTACCAGATCAGTGCCTCATTCAGCCATCATCTGATTGGAACAAATACAGAGAACCACAGCCAGACATTATACAGAGAGAAAGAGACCTTGTAACACAGAGCTGTAAAAGAGATGCCTCCATCATATCCCTCCCGTTCAAGTTCAGGGAACCCTAAATAAGAGGAGGCAGAAAGAATGAGGGAGACAGATGGGATGGAGGACACCAGAAGAACAAGGTCCTCCAAAACAACTGAGCAAAGGTCATATGAGCTCATAGTGACTGAAGCAGCAACCACAGGGCCCACATGGGTCTGCACCAGGTTCTCTGCATCTATACTATAGCTTTCAGTTTAGTACTTCTGGAACCCCTGAATATGTGAATGAGTGGGTCTCTGATTCTTGTGCCTTCTCTTGGATCTCTTTTATTTTTCCTGTTGCCTTGTCTTGTCCAATTTGGATATGATGGCTTTTGTTTTATCTCTTAGAGAACTGTTCTTTTCTAATGAAAGACAGAAAGAGAGTGGATTCAGATGGGAAGGAACTAGGAGGAATAGATAGAAGGGAAATTATATTCAGATTGTATTGTATGAGAAAAGAATTTATGTGTAATAAAATGAATAAAAATAAAGGAAAAAGGAAAACAATTTTTCACACTATTGGGATAGGTATGATTGTTTAGTTTGACACAAGGAAATAAATCTTGGCTGAATATCTGATAATGTATGACAGAGCATCATCAGGTCCATTCATGTTGAACTGTTTGTGACCCTCAACATTGGCAGGATGGTCATGAAGGTGTGAAGGGAAGTACTCAGCAATGTGGACAACTGAAAGTGGATAAGAGCTGCTAGTATTTCAGGTCTTCCAGATCCACTGTGGCACAGTGGATCAAAGCATGCACTAGTAACAGTAGCAGATCACCAACTAGAGAACAGAGCCAGTCTCTGGATGTGGCTACTAAATTAATAAAGACACAGCATCACTCTTTGCTGTAATCCCCCTGAACTCACTTGCAGGCATATGGTTTATCTGAGCATACCAAAAGTAATAGNTCTATTCTCATCTTGTGAAAACTAATCTTGGACCTTAAGTTAATTTTGACATCATCTAGAAGTCAAGTCTTTTTTAAAGGCTTGCTTCTAAAACAATGCTTATCAAGTCTAACTATTAAATGAGGGTTGCCATTAACNTGGATTCTAAATAATACCTCCTAGCAGATGTGGGAGAAAGATGATGCCTCCATGGAATGATGAATAGATCACTACTATGCCAATTGGTTAAGTTTTTCACTGTATAGACAATGCTAGAAGTCTATACATATATATAATTTCCAGACATTAGAAAATTAAGCCAGGATCCACTGTGCCCTGATCCAAGTTGGCTTATCATTTTCTGTTTTACCTTTTAACCTCCACATAATGGTATCCCATGAAAAAAAAAATAAGTTGCTGTCTTTAAATGTGTGCTAAGCATCTGGTCTAATCTAAGATTACAAGTTCAGAAAAAGTCCATCACNGTGGTGATGATTAAGCTTCGTGATCAAGTTCATGGAACCAAAGAACTTACAGATTGATACCTTGAACCCAAGCCTGTTGGACTGCTGATTCTGGCTTTGTAACACTACTACATAATAATCTCACCCCTGAACTGTGGACCCTATGGCACTGACCAAGTTATNGTAAAGGATCTACAAACACATATGTGTTTGTTCTATAGGCCAGATATGTGATAAAGACTCAAATACAATGTGGAAGTACTTGCTAAAGGAGAGGCAGTATGTAAATGTGCATTTAAGTGTTCTGAGCAACTGGATAACTCCATGTAGCATTCAAAGGATACACCAGTTATATATATATATTATATATATTATATATAATATATATTATATATAGAATATATTTATAGATATATTATATATATAATTATATATAATATTGAATATAATTCAATATATATAGACTATATAAATATTCTATA
>LZPO01097325.1:59792-74706 GCA_001675575.1 Neotoma lepida | reverse complement strand
AGAGGCCAATTAGACAGCTGCTGTTACTGCCAAGATATAAATGCCACTATTCCACCTTTAAGGATAGCTTGTCATTCGGGTCATTACTATGATTCGTGGGCAGTACATAACTGGATATGCCTATTAATTGTTTTCCTCCCTCAGCAGCTTGGATATCATCTTGCAATACTATGAAAGCTAGTCCTCAGAGGAGCTCTCTGGTCAGTCACAACTCAAACCCCTTGAATACTATGTCCAAAGTGTATATTGCCTTCAACAATAGGGGTTCACTTTAATCTTCTTGGAGGCAAGCAATAGCAATAGACTATATTGTTTGAGGAATCTCATAAAAAACTCAGAAGGAGATTGCACATGCCTGATATTTGGGTTTTTATTAGATAGTCTGTGGCTCTTGGGAGAAGTATTATTATTCTGTTTTATATATGTGTGTGTGTGTGTGTATTTGTGTATGTGTGTGTGTGTGTGTATTTGTGTGTGTGTGTGTTATATGTAATTTTAGGTATATATAAAATGATCCCTTATGCCATTTTCAAGCATAATCAGTGTTTACTTTTATTCCTCCTCTCTCTCCTTCTATATTGTTCCCCCTCTCCTCCCATTTCCTCATTTTCTCCCTCATTTCACCTGTACCCTGTTTTGGTTAGTACTGAAGTTTTAACCTGGGGCCTTATGCATGGTAGGTAAGTGTTCAATCATTCATCCCTGGCCCTGAATTTCCAGTGTTTTTAATCTTATTCTCATGAAAAGATTCTGAATTTTGTCAAGTCTTTTGCAACTAAGGTGTCAGTAATACAAATAACACATGCCAATAAATTTCTCAAAAGATATAAAATGAGAAAAGATACTAGAATACTCAAAAGTTTTGCAGAGAAATAGATGTTCCAAATAGTACTATACCTTTAAAAAAATAAAAATGAAATGTAACTGTCTCCCCAGATATTCCACAAGTAAAAAGGCTCATTAGTAAATTCTATCAAAGATATGAGGAAGACCTTACATGAGTACCTGACTCATTTTATATAGTTCTGNCTACATCAACAACAAAATTAGAACATAAATATACACTATTTTCTGGATAGTTAAGTGCATAGCCTTGAACAGGGCTCTCCTTGGGTGTTGACTTTGGCTCTCCTGTCTTCAGGTTTTTATTCCACACATTTGGTAGAATGCTTTAACTTGGATTCTGACACTTGAGATATCAGCCAGAGGAAAGACAAGCATGTAGATTATGTCCTCCCTTGGACTGCAGGACAGATGGTTCCGGTGGCTGAGACATCGCCTCCTCCTACTGCCAAGCAATGGCAGGAAAGAGTACTCCATTACAATTCCTCTTAGGACTTCTATTCACAACACAGGTAAATTGTAAGTTGTGAAACTCAAGTGAGGAAGATGATGCCAGCTGGAAGTTCAGGGATGTGCTATACATGACAGAAAATGGACTTGGGTAATCTAAGTTCAGATGAATTTCTNATTATTCATTGATATTCTCTTTCTCTCTTCACTTCATTTTATTTATTACTTTTCTTTGTAGAGCTGATGGCTATGGAAAGAAATATTTAGGAACTGCTTCAGTAGATAATATTTAAGAATCTCTTAACCAAATATTTGCCAAGACCCTACTCTGTGTCAGAAATTAAGGTAAGCAAAATGAAATGTATATATGTCTTCATAGAGTCTAAGTTTTGCAAGTGCATTTAGAAAGAAACACTCTTCATGGATAATCTGGATATTTCCCATTATTATTTATATCTAATAATTTTGATAGCTGGGAGTTAGAGAATAAATGAATAGTTAAAATTCAACAGGTTAGAAAAGCAGGCATTTGAGCCTATGCCTGTTGCACCCTAAAGACCATGCAATTTCTACTCTGCTCTGCTACTGCAACAAGAAGTGGTTCACCTTGATCTCACTGTGTTTGATATCTCACTAGCTGAATTCATTCATATTTTATCATGATTAACAATGCTGCATAAGAATCACATCTAGCCTGTATTTTCAATTCTTTNAACTTTTATTCTTCGTGGATTTCACAGCATGTATTCTGATCCCACTTATTTCCCCATTCCCTTGAAGCCTCCCTCTGCCCTTGCAACCTCCCTACCAAAACAAAACAGAATTTAAAAGAAAAACACCAAAGACTAAACATAACAAACAAATAAAACAAAATACCAAAAAAAGAAAAAAAAAACAAAAAGAAAAGAAAAGAAGGAGAGGAACTCGGACACCAACATGGTCTGAGGTGGTGCCAGACCCTAGNCTTCTGTAGAGCCTTAGGTTGTAACAGGAGCCATGAACATCTCCCCAGACCCCCAGCCACTGCAGGGCCATGGATCCAGACATGGCCCTAGGCAGAGGCCCGGCCCTGGACACCTTCATGGCCCTAGGTGGCAACACAGGCCCCCAAATCAGTGTTTCACCAACAGCAGCATGGTCCTCAGACACCGGCATGGTCTCCCGTAGCTGACCAGACCCCAGTCATCCACACGACCCTCGATGGTAACAGGAGGCAGGGACATCAACACAGACCCCGGCTGCGGTAGGGCCATGAACTCAGACAGGCCCTCTGTAGCCCAGATGATACCATGACTTCAAGTGACAGTGCTGGCCACTCAAATCGGCTTGGCCCCTGAGGCGGCACAGTTCTTGGACACCAACATGGTCACAAGAATGCAGCCTAGACCCTGGGCATCCATGTGGCCTTTGGTGGCAACATGGGCCAAGGACATTAACATCGACCCTGGCTGTGGTAAGACCACGGACCCAGACATGATCCTTAGCAGCAGCCTGGGCCTGGATATCACCATGGTCCCAGGTGGCAGCTCAGGCCACTCAGATCCACATGGGCCCTGTGGCTGCTCAGCCCTCAGATCNCAACATGGCCCCAGGTGGCTAGCCTGTTTATTTTTGAACAAATAATTTTGGACTCAAAGATTTTATTAGAATATATTTAAATTTCTACTAGAATTTCTGAATTAGATTGCTAAAAATTTTGAATGTTTTTTCCCCAGTGGACGTATTGGAAATAACTCTGTTTTCAGTAGAAACTTTCACCTTGACTTTCCTCAGGGAGTTGATTGAGGAGTGGTTGTCTCTGCAAACATTTTTGCACTGGCTACTTGAGGAGGTTGCTGTTGTTGTTGCTGTTGATGTTTGATGTTTGTTTGTTTGTCTGATGGTGGGCATACTGGAGAGAGTGGGCATCCTTTGTTTAGAAGAGCCAGGTCTCAATACCACAAGAAGAACTTCCAAATGAATTTCTTATGGCAGCTCACAAAAGCCATATTTTTTTTAGATGGCATATTCTTTCTTCTACTAATTCTAGCAGATACCCCTATCTGCTCAGTATGTCCTCGGTCTCTGTAAACATGAGAAATCATGTCCAGATTTTGGAGTGGAAATCACAATGCCCCGGAAATATGGCCTAGTTCTCTATTTCCTGTCTCACTTTCTGCGAGTAACCCCTTCCTCTACCCATATTGGCTCTAGCTACGATAAGAAGTATACACATACAACACCGTCTGACCTTTGTCTGGAGGCACTCACTCTTCTGGGTATCTCTTGTAAGAAACCAGAGAAGCCTGTAAACTACCTTTGATTCCATGGGAAGAAATCTACCCTTTTATCCAATTTCAGAGAATGTCTACCACATTTTCCATCCTCTACCCACCATATGTCTTCATCGGGGTTCAAGCACNGCAGCAGCAGCCCTCGATGCTGCCCAGTCTTCTAGGATTCCAGGCACCTCGCTCCATGACAGCATAGGCCAGGCACTGAACAAGCACTGGCTTCACAAATTATTGAACACAGATAGGAAATGGAGCCCCCAAAGACAGGAAATGGAGCCCCCAAAGCAGAGCCCCACTGGATACTGTGTCAGCAGGACAGGAATGAGCAACCTCATTCTTGATTTAGCATCTAGAGCATCTCTGTAGTCACATGGGCTCTATGTTCTAATGTACCATAAAGCACCAATGTGATTCTCAATGGTGGCTCCCTAATTTAAAGTGACATCCTCAAGGTATTTTCATTACTTTTGAAATCCCTTTTAATCATTTTTAATACCCATCAGAAGCNTGAAATTGAAATGTTCTAACTGGACCGTCCTGATTTCCCTGTACTATGCTCACACAGTGTCTTCTCCTCAGGTCTGCACTGTGACTGAACCGGTCATCTTCTTCAAATGCCNGTTTTATAAATCAATAGCATAGATTTATTAAATCAATAACATGAATTCTGAAATATGCTCAAAGGGTAAAAGTCAAGAGCATTTTAATACTATGTTTAAGACAAATTCATCTGACNAAAGAAAGAACCCCCTAATGTCTGTTTCAACTGCACACAATGGCCAGACCTTCAGAAAAGGGCCACAACTTNGCTACTACTAATCTTTGCCTTGGCCAGGCACACCCCTGTTGTTGGAGCACTTCCCAAATACCTTTCCTTCTGCCTCAGAATGACTCCCTCCTGCCCTGGCTTTACATAAACATGGGCTCTTACGCAAAACAAANCACTGTCTGCATTAGGCTTCTGGCAGTCTGGGGGGGCAGGGTGTCCCCATTTCTCTCCAATTCCTGAGCATTGTGAATGAAAACCTGTTACAATTATTGTTCCACTGGGCAGAAGGGAAGGAAGGAGTCCATATATGCCCTGATGGAAATATCCNAAAGCAGAGAGAAGAGCTAGAACAGCTCAGGACCCAGGAAGGTGTCCTTCATCTTCAGGTCCTGTTCCATGAACACCTCATTGTCATGAATGCCACATACAGTAAANGCCCTGGTAATCTTACAGCCACTCGATGGCCCCACAACATAAGGATCTCTATATGGTAACTTTGGCTGCCTGCACCCAGGTNTACTTCTGTTATACTGAGCCATTGCTCCACATGTGGGAGGGGCTCTGGGGTCTAAGAAGATGCTCNAATAGCATCTGAGCTCAGGCANATGCCCTGGCATCGATTCTGCCTCTGTCTGTGNCATGCACTACTTCTGATTACTGACAGCCCATGCCTGGANAAGAGGATGCCTTGGTCTCCAAATTGCACCAAACTGGCTAAGTGGTAGCTCCATTTGCAGAGTATATCTCACATGAGAAATGGCCATTTAGGTTAACGACACAAATTGTACAATCTTCCATGCAAAAAAAAAAATCAGATTTGTTCCCAGCAGTGTGATCTTATATTTATTCCCAGTTTCAATTTGCCAAGAAAATGGTTTATTATTATATAAATATATTAACATAAAATTATTGATGCACTTTGAAAACCATATTTATAGTAAAATGTTATCGTGCAATAAAATTTGAGTTTTCAGATAAGGAGGAATTGGAAATTTTTGAACAAATTATGAGCCTCATTCAACCTCTAGGGCAACAGGCAAAGTTATACACAGAAAGAGAAGCTTAAGAAATTTGTCAAAGATGGTTTGCTTCTGTGTCTTTTATTATATTCTTTCCCTGCTAAAATTAATTTTCTATCCCATTGTGTTGTTACTTGTGCCTCGGGGTAGCCACTCACAGCTTTAAGAAATTCCTGAGCAATGACACCTTTAAGCAATGACAGCTTTAAGAGATTCATGCTCAATAAAAACCAGTTGGAATGTTCATATTTCTGCTTGCACATCTCTATTTATCACTGATTGTCTTCACAAGAGCTGGGAAATGAAGCAAGCCTAGATCTGCATCAATAGAAGAATGGATAATGGAAGTATGATACATGTACACAATGGAATTTTATTCAGCTATAAAGAGAAATGAAATTATGAAACTTTTAAAGAAATTGATGGACTGGAAAACATTACATTGAACAAATTAATCCAGGCTCAGAAAACTCAAACCTTGTATTTTCTCTCTTAGGTAGATCTTAGCCTCTAATACCTACGTGTGAGTATCCAGGTGGGGGTAAATATGTGTGAAAGCCAGGAAACTAGAAAGGTACCTCCGTGATGGAAAAGAGAGGCTTTAAGGGGGGTGGGGGAGAAAAAGAGCAAATAGAAAGGGAGAAAACTGGAGCTAAAAGAACACAATAGAGAAAGGGAAGGGAAGATGTAGAAAGAAGGAAGAGGGGAGATTCAGCCAAAATGAAATATGCATGAAAATCCCATATGGAAACTTATTATGCTGTAATCTAACTTAAAATAAAAATAAAATCTGTGAAAAAGTTGAAAAATGCCATCAGTATTTTATTGCTATATACAGTATATTTACTGATATACATACATATACATAGGAGTTTTCAGATCAAGAAATACATATACACATACACATATACATAAAAAGAATTAAAATGGAGTTATTCTTCAATCGGACAATAAGCCCTCTACTAGACACACACAGGCTAATAAATAAAAAAATGCTANTGCCAGGATGGCTTCTTTCTTTTGGAGCTGTTGGCTAGTGCGGTCCCACAGACCCACAAACTTTATAGACTATTGTCAGTGCTATTTGTCACACTTCAGAACTTAATAGTAAGACCCCACTGCNNAAGATATTTTATAGTTGAATTATAGAACAGGATGAAATTAAAATGGTGTGGACCTATGAGCATCAACTCTACTGGCTAGAACGGTGCTAGGCAGGATCCCGAAGAAGGAAAAGTAATCATCAGTCTTTCTTGGCTGTGAATGCTGAGAGTGACAGTAATGACTGGCCTGGAAAAACATACTCACTGGTGCAATAATGGCAACATCATGGGAGTAACCAACCACTCTCTGATTGGATTTAAGTCCTGCTCTACAGGGTGAACTCCATACCTGTTACCATTGTTGAGCCAAAAACCGATGGAGAGGCAGATCATAGGCCCTCTGGGAGAACCTACTACTATTAGTCTACTAAATGCACATAGTATTAAACTAACTCCTAATGACTTCTCATTATACCCACAGATTAAGGCATCTCTCAGCCCTCATCAAGGAAGCTTCCATTTGCAATAGATGGGGATTAACTAAGAGACCCAAAACTTGCCAAGGTACAAAGAATAAGAGATTGCAGAATGCTGCACCTGTACACTGCACACACACACACACACAACCAAGTCTCAGGGATCATTGTAAAAGAGGTGGAAGAAAGAGGGTAAAACCCGGAGGCAGTGGATGACTACAGGGAAACTGTCTTCTGGACACACAGCAGGGCAGCTGCACATATAAAGTCACTGTGGTTGTGACAGCATGCAGAAAATTCTGNGCAAGCCCAAACCAAATCAAACTCTAGCATGGAGAATGGAATTGGGTACAAAGTCCCAGCCCTAGCCAAAGAGCCATTAACAATATTAGCTGCTGGGAGATGGAGAGTCAGCTTTTTCTAAGAGTATAGTCACTGGTAAGTCAACCATGCTCCAGGGGAAACCCACACATCCATGAATATCTGGACAGCATAAATTTGTTTTGATTTTTTTTAAGATACAAATTTGAGTGAGAGGATCTGGGAAGAGTTTGGGGGAAGGGGTAAAAATGATCAAAAGACACTGTAAGAAACTATCAAAAACTAACAAAATGTTTTTCTTAATTTATCAGAACTTTGAGATTTTTATTGTTGTTTTTGCTTATCTAAAATCTTTCAAATCTATCTCACTGGCCATGAGANAAAGTTATTAACAAAATGATGAGATTTGTAGGGAGAAAAAAAGACATAGATTTGGGGAATACATGCATTTCTTCCATCTGTAATCTCTATGTCTTTCTTTCAGGTTTCTTTCAGTCAGGGTCATGGTATGTTGTCCATGTGGACTCAAGTGATGCTCCTACTTCACCACCTGAGGAGCTGGGACTTAGGCATATTCACTGCACCTAACTCAGATCCTTTAAGCAATCAGTCATTTAACACACATTTTCATACATCACCTGGGCCCCAGGCCAAGTTGCCCACAGGCCTGGGGCTGTGAGCTATCACAGGGACAGGAAGTAAGAAGACAAGGGGGGAGGGGCTGCCTTTTGCCATCTTTTGACTTTGCAGTTTGCACACCAGTAACTTTTATAAGAAATACAGCTGAAGAATTTCAATTTGTTTTCAAAGCTAAAGCAGTTTTGCATATTTGAACAACCTCCTTTGGATCTCATTTAATTTTCAGGGACTGTCTCCTTCCGAGAAGACTTAAAAGTGACTGGCTTTCTTCTTCCCATCATTAAATTGTCACCATGTTATTTTTAATGTGGAGTGTCCTCAGGCTTTTCTGAGAATGTTCATTTCTCTGGACATCTGAACAACTTCTGAGTTAATTTTCTCGTACACAGAACCATCCTGTCAATTAGCTAATTCTTCAAAGGANGCATGCCCCATCAACAGGGGCAGGGCAGTGTGAGAGAATGGAAAACATGGGCAGTGCCATTGTCCCTAAAACTATCCCTCTAAAATTCACAAAGGCTGGTCCTCAACACATCTGAACGCAGCAAGCTCTGCTTTGGGCAGTGACCCACCCATCCTACTGGGGGCTCTTCCTGGCATCCCGCTTACTGTTTCACCTGCAAAAGTTAAGGAATGTTATTTTGTTGTTAATTTTAAACTATTTTCATTTATTCTTGGAGAATTTCATACATGTATACTATGTATTTCAATCATAGTCTTTCCCCATACCCCTTCAAATCCTCTAAGACCCCCCCCAAACCCTTCCCAACTTTATGCCTTCTTGTTTTCATAATTCTCTGATTCTAATTTGTGCTGTCCATATGNANGTGAGTGTGGGGCTATCCACTGGAGAATGGCCAACCTAACAGGGACTCTACTCTTCCAAAACACTGTCCTTCCCTCACCTAGCAGCCACTAACTGTCATTAGCTCTTCACCTCATGCTGGAATGTTGACCTGCTTAATCTTGTCCAGTAACTACAGCTGCTGAGATTCTGTGAGTACAATGATCCCGTGATGGCTAGAAGAGACGATTTAATNTAAGCCACCCCCTACCTCTGGCTCTTACTATCTTTCTGATCCTCTTTGTGACATTCTCTGATGCTTGGGGGTATTTTGTATAGTACAGATGTCTCAATTATGGTTAAGCATTCCACAGATACTTGTTCTCTGCACTTTGACCAGTTGTGTGTCTCTGTATTAACTATCACCCACTGCATAAAGAACCTTATCTAATGAGGATTGGAAGCTGCACTAATCGATGGACATAGAGATAAGTATCTGGAAGGCAGTTTGCTACTGTGTCCGTTCAGCAAAATAATAAAAGTAGATTGACCACTAAGGCCTATGAACTCCCCAATATAGATNTACAGCACCANGCATGTTTCCTCCAATGGAACTAGCCTTACATCTAATCAGAAAGCAGTGGTCACTCCCATAGTCTTCATCAGCTATTGAACCATGGGCATATCTTGCCAGGCCAGTCATTACTTTAGCTCACAGGCTTCATACATGGTTAAGACTATTGATGCCTCATCTTCTCCATCAACCTACATAGCACCTACCAATATTACAAAAGCTAACCAGCAGGGGAGAAACTTCCAGGTCACTTCCAGCTTCATTTCTCCAAGTCCTACCTGTCGAAGGCAGAAAGGGAGCCATNAGAGGCCAGGGAGAACATTTTAAAGCAGATTAGTGGAACACAGGTGATATGAAATCAGAAAGGGAAATAACTGGGGTGGGGTTTAAAACAGAGAGGGGAATAGGAGGGTGTGGAAACAGAGGTGGAACAGAGTAAATTAATACTGACTATATATAAAAAGCTATATAGAAAGCTATTACTTTATAAACTTTTGTGAGTGTGTGTGTGTTTGTGTGTGTGTGTGTGTAAAACACATACAAAGAATGTAAGAGGACTTATTCTACAAGGGGGACAATACTCCTTCAAGAAGCCAGAGATTGCCAAATGAAAAGTCCAGTGTCCAAGGCAGGACACCTTCCTTGTAATTGTCAGTTGGGTGTTCCAGAGGTGCCCTCAAACAATGCAAGCTATTGACATTGCTCTTGGATGCCTGCCANAACATGATGGTAAGACCTTACTGATTCTTTGTTGTTTTTAATAGCANTTTATAGTACTATCTTCTTGTGGAAGTTTTCATTTTAGCTACTTCCCTATCTCTTTCCTTGATGAACACACTGCAGATCATTTAGATTTCATGATTTCTCTACTGATGAAATTTTAAATAACACATGATGAGAGAGGTGCCNTGGTGAAGCTAATGGTGGGAAGGGCAATCAACACACACCTCAAAGCTATGCAATATTTTACCTACTTTTGTTAATCAGATTAATATTAATATTGCTTCCTTATGGCCTCATAAAATAATAATAATAATGCTTTACTAAGAATTATTTTTTGAAAAATGTAGCCAGGAAANGTCTAAATTTGACAGAATAGCATTTATACAAATATATTACATATTAAAAGTATATACATATGGTTTTATGTAGCTGAAGCTGAAGCTACATATCAGATTTGATATGTAGTCAACGATGGCCTCAAGCTCCTGATACTCCTCCCTCCACCTATCAGGTGCTAGGATTGTAAGTGTGTACCACCATATGNTTTATGTGGTGCTGGGTATTGAGCCCAGGGCTTCATGTATGCTAGACACACACTGTAGGAACTGAACTACATGTTTANCTGATTTTATTTATATTTTAATCACATTTATTTATTATTAATTGTGTGTGTGCACATGTGCATACATGTGTGTGCACACACATACATACACATATGAGGAGAAGGGCAAAGCAAGGGTTCTATATGCAGTGTCATTTAGTCTGTGGGACTGTGAATGATAAGTTCTTCAGTGCACATTGAACTGGGTTCAGAAACTATGACCACCATGGTTATAATAACAATTACACTAACAGGGAGCCATCAGTAAAACATAATAATAAGAATGTAATCCAGAACAAGTATTTAGAGANTGAATATATCGATAGAATAGTCACTTGAAGAGTTAGTTAATGATAAGAAAATTTGAAAAGTGAATTATGGACAATCCAATTAAGCGAAGTGAAGACAACCCATGAATTCATTCTGAGTCTAATGCTACGCTGATGACTCTATGTTTCTGGACTCAACTGATGGTATTGTTCTAGTGAGACAAGGGTGGTTTAGGACACAAAACAAGAACAGAAAGGTGGCAGCTCTGGCTCAGAGAGTGGAGACATTATTAGAATAGCCTTGGGTTTAACAGACAAATACAACAGATTGATCAATCCTTATAAATTTTAATAAAAGCTTCCCTATTCATGAGTGACCATAGAAAACCACTGTTAATAAACAATAGTCACTGTAAAGTGCTTGTGTATTAAGTAGCAGGCAATAGGATAAAACCTGGTCTTATACCTTGGTTGCAGGACATAGAGATATCAAACCAAAACTGAACTGGAAGCTCCCTTCCAGTGCTAGCATAAATGGTGTTATAAGATGCCAAGTAGAAAGTGCCATGAGATGCCAAACAGGCTGCTGGGATAGAAGAGTCACAGGCTTACACAGCTGTGAATCCTATCAGCTACCANACCAACCTTCCAGGCAAGATGGGCCCACTAGTGTAAGCCTTCGCCAGCAGGAGAGAGAAGCCTGGGCCATTAATCAGGGCCACCCATCATAGAGGCTGCATCAAGCATCACATGGACTATTTTAAAATTGAATATAAAGTCTGGGGGACAGATAGAGGCAAACTGATCTAATAAAAAGGGTGTGAAAAACTTGGAGACCATGTGTAGCTCTTACATTTTCTGGAAAATATATATTNATCCTATGTTTTATAAGCCCAAAGTTGAGTTTCTACCCAACATGGTTAATTAAAATGGAAGAAATCTTTTATATTAGAAATTTTTAAATAGGTGTCTTTTGTGGATTACTGATATATTTCACTGAGATGAAATATAACTACTGTAGAAAATTTAATTTGTTAGAATATTTGGCAAATAGAAATTTTTTTCATTTATAAAACTAAATTTGTAGTATGTTTCAATAATAGGCAGTTAAATACCTTACCCCTCCTATAATAATTAACTATGACCTCTGAAACTTTGTTATACTATTTACTTATTGAAATATACCTACAGTCTCCTTTGAACAATATTTTTGTTAGAATACATTTCAACAATACTCTGTTCAATTTTTATAACAAATCATAGGGCAATGTAGCTGTCTGGGAGGTACTTGCCAGTAAGCTTCAATTACTGGTACCTGCTTCACAAAACAGTGATAGAATACAATGTCTCCTTTAATGTGGTTGATTTTGATGTCAACTTATCACAAATTAGAATAACTTGAGTAGGGAGCCTCCCCTAAAGAAGTACCTGATTGCCTTGATTGATGTGGAAAGGCCCACCCAGATTGTGGGTAGCTCTTTACAGCAACCCAGATTAAAAAAAAATAAAAGGCATGGCAGAAGGAAGATTATTTCTACTTGTTGCTAGTTGGCCTTCTGTTGTAGAATATTATTTTAAGGTGTGTTACGTTTGTTTATGTTGTATTTGTTTAACTCTGTGAAGCTGTGTTACAGTACCTGTCTAAAACACCTGATGGTCTAATAAAGAACTGAATGGCCAATAGTGAGGCAGGAGAAAGGATAGGTGGAGCTGGCAGGCAGAGAGAATATATAGAGGGAGAAATCTGGGAGAAGAGAAAAAGAAGTAAGTAGCCAGAGAAGGAGAAGGACTCCAGGGGCCAGCCACCCAGCTACACAACAAGCCCTGGAGTAAAAGTAAGATTTACAGAAGTAAGAGAATGGGAAACGCCCAGAGGCAAAAGGTAGAAGGGATAATTTGAGTTAAGAAAAGCTGGCTAGAAACTAAGCCAAGTTGAGGCCAGGCTTTCATAAGTAAGAATAAGCCTCCATGTGTGATTTATTTGGGAGCTGGGTGGCTGGCCCCCAAAAGAGAGCAAAAACAAACAATACCAGCCTTCCCTCTCTCTTGCCACTGAATTGGTTTGCAGTATTGCCGTTGCTGCTTCTGCTACTGCTACTACTGCTGCTGCTGCTGCTGCTGATGATGATGATGATGATGATTCTTACACTGATGTCAGATGCAGCATTTGTGAGATTTCACCCTATACTAAAGACCAGTGGCTCTCTGAAAACCTTTTGGTAGTCTGGCACCTGATTGGAATGGCTGAATCACTAAGCCTCAAGCCTGGAGTAACTACTGGGTTCTCAGATCTCACTTGTGACTCTGCTATTGTTACTGTTTTANAGCTGACCATAGTATGATCAGTGATCTTCAGAGGTCAAATTATAAAAACTGTGAATGGAATGTTTTGAATATCCAGTAATACTGGAAGANATGTCCAAACCAACAGATGTACACTGATACCATAGAAACACAAGACACACAAGAAAAGTGAGATGACATGACTCCCCCAAATGATCCAGATTCCTCAGTTACACAACTCAAAAATCATTAAATACATAAAATGCTAGAAGAAAATTACAAAAGTTTCCCAGTAAAATAATGAATGACTTCAAATATGATACAAACATGCTATGGATTCAATCCAAGATGTGAAGAAAAATGTCAGTATCATACAGGGAAAAGTTTAAAGCAGATGAGAAAGTCAGCAATATGAATGAAAAGGAAACTTAGAAGAAAAATAAGCAAGGAAATCAACATTTTGAAAATAAAAAATAAAAATGTTGAAAATGAATCAAATAAAAAACATATTGGAAAATATCATCAACAGACTTGACCAAACATGGGAAAGAATACTAGGGATGGAGGACAAGGATGCAGAAATACTACATTCAAATGTCAGAAAAAGAAAGAAGAACTGGAGATGGCTTTCCTCGGTAATGCACTTGTCTTGCNAGCACAGGCAGCTGAGTTTAATCGTTGTTACCCAAGTGAAAATGCAAAGCATCTGGAATATTAGTTCTTGGGACACAAGACAAGTGGATCCCTGGGCTCACTTGACAGCCAGTCTAGCTAGCCTAAACAGTGAGCTCCAGGCCAATGAGAGACTCTACCTCAAAAGAGGTAGATGGCATTCCTGAGGATGCAAGGGAAGGTTGCCCTCAGCCTCCACATACATATGTTCACATGTACACACGTGTCTCCACACACCTCTATACCCACATGCATGTGCAAAAATATCAAAGGAAAATTAGCATGACCACACACCCAATAACTCTAGAAAATATTTCCAAACCTAGAAACAGAAACAGACAGAAATAAAAAATAAAGCTATGTAGAATCCCAAATAGACATGATCAGAGAATAATCTCTCCAAAACATATTACAATTAGAAGGTCAAAAGCACAAAGTGTATTAAAAACTATAAATGGAGATATACTAGCTCACATACAAAGGCAAACACATGAAAATAATATCAGACCCCACTCATCAGCAACTCTTAAAGTCAGGAAATGTATTTTAATCCCTGAAAGTAAGTACTTGCCAACAAAGATGCTATACCCAGTAAAGATTTTTTCCACTGATAGAAAAAATAAGGACTTTTCAAAGACAAGCATGAACTAAGGCAGTTCATGATCACCAAGGCAGAACTGCAGAAGACATTCAGAGGGGCACATTATACACAGAGGAGGAAGAAAGACAGTCTCAATCACAACAACACAAAAGTAAAACTCATGAGAATGAGATGAATAAAGGAAGTTACCCATTATGTCCCACACAGTAAACCAACAGTCCTTGAAAACAGAGGAAAAATCCCAAATAAGCATTCATATAACTACACTAAATGGGAACAAACTAGAAGCTGGAGAGGGAAATAAGGATACCCACACTCTCCATTTTTACTCAATATTGTGCTTGAAGTCTTGGCTGGAACAATAGGACAAGAGAAAGGAAAAAAAAAGATACAGTTAAGAAGGAAAAAGGAAGATGGTCTTTATTTGCAGATGGTATATTCTAAGCTTAAAAGACCCTAAAGACTAACAGAAAACTCATAGCTCATTCATACTTTCAGCAAAGTGATAGGATCTAAAATCAACACACAAAAATCAGTAATCTTCCTATATACCAATAACAGCCTTGCTAAGAAA
>LZPO01097325.1:39598-59701 GCA_001675575.1 Neotoma lepida | reverse complement strand
ATATAAATCTTACCAAGGGAGCCTATCACTTCTACAGAAAAAATTGAAAACACTGAAGACAGTAACTTAATAAGAACCTAGTCAATGTCAAGACTTCCCATGCTTGTGCATTGGCAGTTTTAGTATTATGTTATTTGCTCTGTTACTTAACGCAATCTGCAGATTCCTTGCAATTCCCATGTAAATCCTGATGAGTTTCTCCACAGAATTCTAAAAAGACTCAATCCTAAAATTCATACAGATGCAGAAAAGACTCCACAGAGCCGAAGAAACCCCAAGCAAAAAAGGCAATGCTGGAAGCCTCACAAGACTTGATCTCAAATTATACAACAAAGCCATAGTGACGCAACAACACAGCACTAGCCCAAAAGCCAATGCAAAATTGAATGCAGTAGGAGACCTAGAAATAAAATTACAAAGCCACAGACACTTAATCTTTGACTAAATTGTCAGAAACATATTAGGAAAATGCAGTCTCCTCAATAAACGGCACTGGCAAAACTAGATATCCACTCATAAAGAATGAAATATGACTATTTCTCATGCTGAACAATGATCAATTCAAAATGAATCAAATGCGCTAATGGAACATCTAAAACTCAAAAAAAAAAATAAATCGGGAGAAAAACACGTAAAACACTTTAAGATCTAAGTACAGGCAAGGACAACTAAAAAGACTTCTGACCATACAGGAAAAATGTCAATCATGGACAAATGGGGTTATATAAAATAAAAAAGATTCTTCACAGAAAAGGGTCAAGAGTNAGCATAATGGAAAGACAGTCTAAAGAATAGGAGAGACATATTTGAAGTATACTTCCCACGAGGGATTCATATCTAGAATGTACAAAGAACTCTAAAATTTAAACACCAAAGATCATCAAATTAAAAAAAGTCAGCTCTCAGAGAAAGAAATGCAAATAATTAATAAATATTTGAAAAAGTGTTCAATACCTTAGCCATCAGGGAAATGCAAATTGAAACTGCCCTGAGATTCCATCTCACCATGGGGAGAATGACTATATCAAGAGGAGTTGGGAAGGTGGATATGATCAAAACACAACATATGAAACTCTCCAAGAATTAATAAGATATTTTTTAAAGAAAAGGAAAGAAATCACCTACCTATTACTTTATGGTAGAAGGCATGCTCTATATGCAGAGCTGTAGATACATTGTTTTATGTCAGACTTTTCCTTTGTGAAGGGAAGACATGTAAGTTCATCTGCCTCAAAGAAGGAGGTGGTTGGTTACTCATTACATGTTGCTTCTTGGGCAGCTGGCTGGCATCTCCTGACTCAACCTTGCTCTTCCCAGAATTCTCTTTGTCTGTTTATCCTGCCTATACCTCCTGCCTGGCTACTGGCCAATCAGCATTTTATTTATCAACCAATCAGAGCAACACATATTCACAGCATACAGAAAGGCATCCTCATCAGAAATAGACAGTTTTCTCAATAGATACCAATAACCAAAGATAAATAAAGAGCAGATAAACAATTTAAGTAGAGCTATAACACCCAAGGAAATACAAGCAGTCATTAAAAGTCTCCCAACCAAAATAGCCCAAGGCCAGATGTTTTGTTGTTTGTTTGTTTGTTTTATTGATTCTTTGGGAATTTTACATCATGTACCTCAATCCTGCTCATCTCCTAGTTCCTCCATATCTGTGCCTCATTCTTATAGTGTCCCACCCCCAAAGGAAAGCTAAAAAGGAATAAAAATAATATAAAAATAAACAATTTTTTTTTAAAAAGGAAAAACACTTTGCTACTTCATCTTTCCTGCCTTTCCATTACTTCTGCATTCATCTTAGTGGCACTGGGAGCTGCTGTGTATCATGCAGCATACCCTACTGTTCAAACAGCATTACCTGAAAATGTTCATTGTGTAATGAGTTATTGGTCAGGTTCAAGGATTTTGGTTTTGGTGCACCATCAAAACTGAACCCTACCCACATTCCTCTCAGATATCCTGTTATTGCCCCACATCATGGAGATCCTGTGGCTATGGTTCCACAGGATCAGGCCCTTCAAACATTTTCAAACATCCCAGCAGATCGTGGATGGAGTAGATATTGTGGTATGCCAACTCCAAGCCCAGGATATGTGTAAGTTGCAGCTGAGTTGGTCAGTCTGGGCCACTGGGACAACTCCTCTCAGGTGAGGGGCAGAACCAGCTCTCCCAGGCCCATGCTGAAAGGTGGGGTGAGCTTTACCAAGTATGGGGGACAAGCTCTCTCATTAGTGTCAGGGTCAGCTTTCCCATGCTGGGGTCTGGGCAGCAGGCATCTGTATTGCCTTTGGTGGTAATTAGAGCCTCGGACATCAATGAACACCCTAACTGCAGTGGGGCCATGGACCCAGAAATGGCCCTAAGCAGCAGTTCAGGCTAGTATGATACCAAGGCCACAGGTGGCAGCTCAGGCCACTGGGCAGCATAGTTCCACTAGCAACATGTCCCCCAGACTCCAGCATGGCCACAGGTGGTAGAGCAGAGGCCAGAGGTTCTTGTAGCCTTTGATGGCAATGTGGGCTATAGACATCACCAGAGCCACTTTGCAGTAGAACCATGGATCCAGTCGTGTTCCTCAGCAGCATCCTGGGCCTGGATGTCACCATGGCCCCAGGTGGTTGCACGTGCCTCTCAGATTATCATTGCCCTGGCTGCAAGGTGACCCTTAGACAACAGCATGACCTCAAGTAGTGGCATCTGCCTGGCCTTCAGTGGTATCAGGAGCCTTGGCTATCAACACAGACCATGGCTGCAGCAGGGCCAGGGTCCCAGACATGGCCCCAGGCTGCACCACAGGCCCAGGTTGCTGCACAGGGTACTCAGATCTGCAAGGCCACAGCAGCTGCATGAACTTCGGACCTCAGGTTTTGGTCAAGAGCCTGAGTTTCTTCACAGCCTTTGATGATAANAGGAATTACAGCCATCAACACAGTCCCCAGCTGCAGTAGGTACATGAACCCCAACATGGCCCTTGGCTGCAGCCTGGGCCCAGACATCTCAATGGCCCTGGATGGNAGTGCTGTCCACTCTGATCTGTATGGCCCCAAATGGCATCGTGATCCTTTGAGCACCAACATGGCTTCACGTGTCAGCCCATACCCCAGGGATCTGCATAGCCTTCAGTGGTAATAAGAGCCACTGACATCAATGTAGACCCTGGCTGCAGGAGGGCCATTGACCCAGACATGGCCCCTAGCAGAAGCTCAGGACCAGTTAACAACATGGTCACTAGCGGCAGTGCAGACCACCTAGATTGTCATGGCCCTAGCCACAGCACATTTCTTGGTCACCACCATGGCTACAGGTAGTGACCCAGAACCCAGGCATCGATGTGGCCCTTGGTGGTGACACAGGCCATGGACATCATCACATACCCTGGCTACTGTAGGACCAGGGACCCAGACATGGTCCTCAGAAGCAGCNGAGGCCTGGATGCTGCAGTGGCTTTGGGGCCAGATGATTTTAGCACAGAATTCTACCGTACTTTCAAAGAAGCACTAATATCAATACTCTTCAAATTATTCCACAAAATATAAACAAAAGGAACATTGCCCAATCTATTTTATAAGGCCAGAGTCACCCTGATACTCAAACCACACAAAGACCTGACAAAGAAAGAGAATTATAGACCAATTTTCCTCATGAACATTGATGCAAAAAAACTCGATAAAATATTCACAAACTGCATCCATCATACAAACAAACTGAAAGAAAAAACTATGTGGTCATCTCATTAGATGCTGAAAAAGCCTTTGACAAAATCCATCACCCCTTCATGATAAAAGTCTTGGAGAGATCAGGGATACAAAGGACATAATAAAGGCAATATATGACAAACCAATAGCCAACATCAAACTAAATGGAGAGAAACTTAGGGCAATTCCACTAAAATCAGGGACAAGACAATGCTGTCCATTCTCTCCATAGCTATTCAATACAGTACTTGAAGTTCTAGCTAGAGCAATAAGACAAGTAAAGGAGATCAAGGGGATACAAATTGGAAAGGAAGAAGTCAAAGTATCACTATTTGCAGATGATATGATAGTATAAATAAGTGACTCCAAAAATTCTAGCAGGGAACTCCTATAGCTGATAAACACCTTCAGTCAAGTGACTGGATACAAAATTAACTCAAAAAAAAATCATTAACCCTTGTATATACAAACAATAATGGAGAAAGAAATCAGGGAAACAATACCCTTCGAAATAGCCACAAATAATATAAAATATCTTGGGGTAATTCTAATCAAGCAAGTGAAAGACCTGAATGATAGGAACTTCAAGTCTTTGGAGAAGGAAGATGAAGATATCAGTAGATGGGAAGCTCTCCCATGCTCTTGGATAGGTAGGATTAACATAGTAAAAATGACCATCTAACCAAAAGCAATCTACAGATTCAACACAACTCCCATCAAAATCCCAACACAATTCTTCACAGACCTTGAAAGAACAATAGTCAAATTCATATGAAAAAAAATAAAAATAAAACAGGATAGCTAAAACAATCCTGTACAATAAAAGAACTTCCGGAGGTATCACCATTCCTGATTTCAAGCTCTACTATGGAACTATAGTAATAAAACCCACATGGTATTAGCATAAAAACAGGCAGGCTGATCAATGGAATTTATTCAAATGAATCAAACAACCAGACGTAAATACACATACCTAAAGACACTTGATTTTTGACAAAAAAGTCAAAATTATACAATGGAAAAAAGAAAGATCTTCAACAAATGGTGCTTGTCTAACTGGATGGCGGCATATAGAAAAAAATAAATCCATATCTATCACAGTCCACAAAACTGAAGTCCAAGTGGATCAAAGACCTCAAGATAAATCCAGATATACTGAACCTAATAGAAGAGAAAGTGAGGAATACCCTTAAATGCTTTGGTACAGGATACAACTTACTAAACAGAACACCAATAGCACAGGCACTAAGATCAACAATTAATACATTGGATCTCATGAAACTGAAAAGCTTCTGTAAGACCAAGGACACCATCAATTGGACAAAATGGGAGCTCACAGAATGGGAAAACACTTTCACCAACTCCACATCTGACAGAGAGCTAGTATCCAAAACACATAAAGAACTCAAGAAACTAAATATCTATAAGCTAAATAATCCAATTAAAAAATGGGGTACAGATCTAAACAGAATTCTCAACAGAGGAATCTCAAATGGCTGAGAAACACTTAAAGAAATATTCAACATCCTTAGTCATCAGGGAAGTGCAAATCAAAATGACTTTGAGTTCCATTTACACTTGTCAGAATGGCTAAGATCTAAATCACAAATGACAATTCATGCTGGCAAGGATGTGGAGCAAGGGGAACACTCCTCCACTGCTGGAGGCTGTATAAACTTGTACAGCCAGTTTGGAAATCAATATGGTGGTTGCTTAGAGAATTGGGAATCTGTCTAACTCAGGATCCAGCTATACCACCCCTCGGCATACAACTGATGGAAACAGATGCAGAGACCCAGAGCCAAACATTAGGAGGAGCTCAGGGGAATCCTATGGAAGAGGAGGAGGAAGGATTGTAGGAGCTAGAGGGATCAAGGGCACTGCACAAAAACCCACAGAATCAACTGACCTGGGCTCACAGGGGCTGAACTGACAACCAGGGAGTTAGCATGGGACTGATGTAGGCCCTCTACATCATTAGTCTTCTTGTGGGGCTCCTAACAGTAGCATGAGGGGGCCATCTCTGACTCTGTTACCTGCTTTTGGGACCCTTTTCTTCTACTGGGTTGCTTCACCCAGCCTTAATAGGAGAGGAGGTGGCTAGTCTCACTGCAACTTGAAATGCTATGTGTCTTAATTAGAGTTTCTACTGCTGTGAAAAGACACCATGACCATGGCAACTCTTATAAAGGACAATATTTAATTGCAGTGGCTTGCTTACAGTTCATGGGTTCAATCTATTATCATCATGGAGGACATGGCAGCATGCAGGCAGACATGGAGAGGTAGCATTCTACATCTTGATTTGCAGACAACAGGATGTGGTTTTAGAAACTGAGCAGTATATCAAAGCCAGCCTTCACAGTGACACACTTCTTCCAACAAGACCACACCTACTCCAACAAGGCCTCATCTCCTAATAGTGCCACTCTCTTTGGGGGCCATTTTTATTCAAACCACCATACCATGGCTAGTTGATATCCATGGAAGGCCTGCCCTTTTCTGAAGATAAAAGAAGGAGGAGTGGATGAGGCCGGGGAGGGCCTGGGAGGGGGTACTGGTATCAGAATGTAAAAACAAAAAAATAAAAAGTAAACATAAAGCAAAACAAACAAAAAACTGTGTTTCTGATAAGCTAGTGCAAATGAAAGTTCAAGAAAAATTAGACACTGAAGAAGGAAGGTTTCTGTACGTTAAGTAGGTTTTTAATTCTTTTTTATTACATGTCCTACGACCAGGTTAGGTTTTTATTGACAAACATGATAACCACTGAAAGCCACTGACATTTAAGAAGCAGCAAACTTTGTGAGATAACTAGACATGGCATAGTGTTTACACTACAAGCCATTTTCCCAACCGCAAAAAGAAAAGAGAAGCCTGCCTGGGGGAAGTTAATGATTGTGTAATCACACAGGACGGATGCTCAGGAGAAAGGACACGTTACTGCCCAGCTTCTCTCAAGGCTGAGGATGCCCATCCCACACAAGGAAACAGTCAAAGAAAAAGGCTTGGCAAATACCAGGCTGAGTTCCAGGAGTCCAGTCGAAGAGAGAGAAGAGGGATTCTATAAGCAAGGAGCATCAAGATCATGATGGGGAAACCTGCAGAGACAAACAAACCAAACTAGTAGGAACTCATGAAATTTAGACCAATACCTGTGGAGCCTCCATGGGACTGGACTAGGACCTCCACATAAGCGAGACAGTTGTGTAGCTTGATCTGCTTAAGGGGCCCCCTATAAGTAGGATCAGGATCCATCCATGGTGCATGAGCTGGGTTTTTGGAACCCACTACCTATGGTGGGACAACTTGCACAGCCTTGATACAGGGGGAGGGCCTTGGTCCTGCCTCTACTGAATGTACCAGGTTCAGATGACTTCCTATGGGAGGGCTTTATGTTGTTGGAGGAGGGAATGGATGGTGGAGGGGGAAATCTGTGATTGGTATGTAAAATGAATAAAAAATTTCTTAACTAAAAAAAATAGAAAAAGGCTTGGAGCAGAAGATGAAAGCAGAGTTGTTGGAACTGGTAGTGCAAACACCTGGAGAGAACGCTGTCTGGTGTACTAGAAGAGGGGCAGGCCAGTCAAGAGTCACACTGCATTTATGTTGGGATTCACCCTTGAGCATACAGCCAAAGAAAGGCTGGGAACCCACACCAATGTGTTCTCCTAGCCAAAGAACATGTTTGGTAAGCATCCCTTAGGTTGCCCTAGCAAAACCCAAAAATAATCCAGTGACCTAAACAAAAGCCATCGCTCATCTGGTTTCCCTCACTGTCTTCCTCCTTTCTGTCTCTTCTAGTGGGAATTTCATCTCCTCATAGATTCCCATCTACTCTTGGACTTTTATTATGATGCCTGGATTTCTGATGAGCCATCTAGGCACAGAGTTAGCCAGATTTCACTTTCTTGGGGTCAAAGTTCATCAAGAGGAAATTAATAACACCTTGAATATCACCTTATGCCAGTGTTTCTCAAACTTCCTAATGCTGTGACTGTTTTAATACAGTTGTGGTGACCCCAACCGTAAAATTATTTCATTGTTACTTTATAACTGTTATTTTGATACTGTTATGAATCACAATGTAAATATCTAGTATGCAGGATATCTGATATGTAACCCTCCAATGAGTCCTGACCCACAGGTTGAGAACCACTGCCTTATGTTCTGCTCTCTAGAGAGATGGCATTGTTGACAGACTACACCTTTGCTTGCTTTTATTAATAATTACACCAAGAAAAAATGATAATTTTGTCTTTCTAAGTAGTAAGCCACATGGTGCTGATTTTCCTTTTCACTTTAAGGTGAAGGTGACAGATAAAATGTTCTTCATTTTTACATCACCATTCAAAACATTCATTGTGTTGGGGCTGCCAACAAAGTCAAAGAATGCACTTGCACTTTAGCCAAATTGTTCTGTAATTAATCTCCTAAAGCTATATGAATTAAGGCAGTGACTGGGGCTCAGGGAGTCTGACTACAGGGGTTGGAGGAGCCTGTCTACAGTTCTGCTCCTGGGACCACTCACTGTAGCTTTGAATAGATGCAAGAAGGCCTCTCTAGCTCATGATGGCCGACTATGGCCCCATGTGCAGCTCTCCACAAGGCAAGCTCCACACTACAGATTCAGGATCAGCAGACCTGTGTGTGGAGAATGAATTTCTAGTCTCCATGTCACTTAACTCCTTTGTGTTGTTGAAATAAAGTCACAACCACAGTGTGACTAAAGGGGACCAAGATTCAGACCTTAACTCTCCAGCAAGGAAGAGGAAAGTCATCTAGGAGGCACCAGCGGCTGCTATGTTCGGAGACTATCTGCCACAAAGGTTCCTAAATTTATCTACAAAATTCCAAATCTTCAGTGTTGGCTCACAAGCATCTTCTTTTTCAGCAAGCTCCCCCAATGATTCCAACACGTGGATATGTTTGTGAACCTTGATCTCCCATAATTTCTAGGGAAGTGATTGAGAGAAGAGCTCTCTGTAGCAACGCCTCGGCTACATGCTCCAACCATCACCTCATAGCATGTTCAATGGCACAGCTTTAGACTCTAGGTCTAAAATTTTAGGCTACATGCCCACACTCAAGCATCACAAAGCTTCTACCAGAAGCTTGTTCCATAAGCCTCATGGGGAGGTCAACTTTTCAGTCTATCAGAAACCAGTGGTTCTTGGGAATACGAGAATTCCAGTGCTGAAGCCAGGATAGTGAGGGTCAAACTGGGACAGATGGCTTCTCCTCCTTCTGCTGGACTGGCCATGTGCTAGGAAGTCTGGTTTCTGAAATGCAGCTTCATCACCACTGCAGATACCTCCTCAAGCACCATCTAGCCAGGGCTGTGAAACAGGGTCCATTGACCTACAGCATCAGCACCAGCACCAGCATCAGCACCAGCACCAGCACCAGCACCAGCATCAGCATCAGCATCAGCACCAGCATCAGCACCAGCTCCAAGCTTTTTAGAAATGGAAATGTGGTGGATGTTTCCTGGACCCTGGTCCAAGTCTCCAGGAATAATGCTCTGGAATCTGGTTTTGAAAAGTCTGACATCAAGCATGCCTGCCACACCATCCCTCATAGGCCAAAATCAGGTTTATGTTTGGCAACAGAGATATAAAATGGATAACAGGCAGAGTCAATCAATGCTAATTTGGGCCAGAGACATTTTGACAAAGAGCAGCCAGTGGCTCAGACACATACATGCTGATTGTTATTTTGGCCTTCATTTTTGTCAATCACTTGCCTCAGAGGCTGCAGGAAAAGATTTAGGTCCAAAGTAGGACTGGAGTATGGACAGAGAAAGAGCTGAGCCCAGCTATCTTCGGGGAGTAAGGCCTATCTATATTCCAGAATACATCGAAACTGTCCATACTTGTTCAGCACACAATCAAGCCTTATCTGTGACTAGATGCTTAGTTTTCATGATGAATTCACAGTAAAAGTCATTGAGAATTCAGTGATTTCAAAACTATATTCTTTGGGGGTAAAGTTTACTTGAGAGCAATGAAGAGCTCCATAAAGTAAATTAATACCCTAGCATTTTAAATGCCTTAAAATCAAAACAGTTATTATAGAGGTTAATATAAATTTTAAAATATTTTTAAAAGACAAAAAAACTAAGTATTTTAATTGGTCTGCTTATTATTAGATGTCTACTAATAAATCCATGTAAGTCTAATCTAAATATGAAAGAAAATGCCAATACAAAATGTTTCTTGATTATATAATGGCATGAATTAAAAGCAAAACAAAGACACTTCATTTGGGGGTTTTAAATAATAGCTTTACTAATTCTTTGAGAATTTCATACACTGTATTTTTCTTTTAGATGGCATCTAATTATGTAGCTAGCCTCAAATCTTAGATGTTCCTACAGGGGCCTCCTGAATGCTGAGATTACAGGGCTGCTTGTTTTTGTCAACTGTGCTGGCTTGTTTTTGTCAACTCAACACAAACTAGAGACATCCAGGAATAGAGAATATCAATTGAGAAATTACCTCCATCAGATTGGCTTGTGGGCACACCCATGGGGCATTGTCTTGATTGATGATTAATATGCCAGGGCTGAGCTCACAGTGGGCTGTGCCATCCCTAAGCAGGTAAGTCTGGTTTGTATAAGTAAACAGGCTGAGCAAGCCGTGGGGAACAAGGTAGAAAGCAGCATTCATCTGGGGTCTCTGCTTTAGTTCCTGCTTCCGAGTTGCTTTCTCAAGTTCCTGCCCTGACTCCCCTGATGACGGACTATGATGCAGAGGTATAAGCCAAATAAACCCTTCCCTCCCCTAAATATTTTTGGTCATGATGGTTTTGTTTGTTTGTTTTTTTGTTTTTGTTTTTTAGCCTCAGCAACTGAAAGCAAACAAAGACAACCACCATTTCTGGCTAAAGATATTCCTTAAAACACCCTCATGTACTGTAATTCAGACACTTTACTCATTACGAATGATCCCCTTGCTTATTGAACAAAAATTTTAGCATGGTTTCTTCACCAGACAACTAGCATGTAACTTTTTCCTGGCATGCTGAAGCAAAGGGAAACAAAGAGCCCCCTTCTCAAAACCCACCTCTGATAAACTATGGCTCTTTTCACAAAATTCTCACTTCAAATAATAATTCTTTAAAAGGCCAGTTAATCAGGCCTGTCCCTCCATGAATACAGTCAAACTGGCTACAGTAGACTCCCTAGCTGCTGAGTGGGTACCTCTGGCCTGCTGCAGTGAGCCCGGCTTCAGCTGCAGTGCAGGCCTGGTAGGAGATAATGAGGTAATGGAACCTTCCTCCACCACCTGCCCCTCCACACACACACAGATTCTGCAGGCAGCAAGAAAATTTATTGCACTCTCTTCCACAAAGTTGAAAATCTAACCGTAGATCTGAGACACACAAACTCATTTTCCTATGTTCCAGTCTTATGATAAGCGTGAGGTTTACTTCCATCGGCTAAATTTTNGTATCAACTGAATGTACCAGGCTTTGCTGACTCCCCATGGGAGGCCTTACCTTTTCAGATGAGGGGCTGGGTGTGGGCTCAGGGGAAGGCTGGGGAAGAGTGGGAGGATGGAAAAGGGGGAAATCTGTGATTGGTATGTAAAATGAATAAAAAATTTCTTAACTAAAAAAAATAGAAAAAGGCTTGGAGCAGAAGATGAAAGCAGAGTTGTTGGAACTGGTAGTGCAAACACCTGGAGAGAACGCTGTCTGGTGTACTAGAAGAGGGGCAGGCCAGTCAAGAGTCACACTGCATTTATGTTGGGATTCACCCTTGAGCATACAGCCAAAGAAAGGCTGGGAACCCACACCAATGTGTTCTCCTAGCCAAAGAACATGTTTGGTAAGCATCCCTTAGGTTGCCCTAGCAAAACCCAAAAATAATCCAGTGACCTAAACAAAAGCCATCGCTCATCTGGTTTCCCTCACTGTCTTCCTCCTTTCTGTCTCTTCTAGTGGGAATTTCATCTCCTCATAGATTCCCATCTACTCTTGGACTTTTATTATGATGCCTGGATTTCTGATGAGCCATCTAGGCACAGAGTTAGCCAGATTTCACTTTCTTGGGGTCAAAGTTCATCAAGAGGAAATTAATAACACCTTGAATATCACCTTATGCCAGTGTTTCTCAAACTTCCTAATGCTGTGACTGTTTTAATACAGTTGTGGTGACCCCAACCGTAAAATTATTTCATTGTTACTTTATAACTGTTATTTTGATACTGTTATGAATCACAATGTAAATATCTAGTATGCAGGATATCTGATATGTAACCCTCCAATGAGTCCTGACCCACAGGTTGAGAACCACTGCCTTATGTTCTGCTCTCTAGAGAGATGGCATTGTTGACAGACTACACCTTTGCTTGCTTTTATTAATAATTACACCAAGAAAAAATGATAATTTTGTCTTTCTAAGTAGTAAGCCACATGGTGCTGATTTTCCTTTTCACTTTAAGGTGAAGGTGACAGATAAAATGTTCTTCATTTTTACATCACCATTCAAAACATTCATTGTGTTGGGGCTGCCAACAAAGTCAAAGAATGCACTTGCACTTTAGCCAAATTGTTCTGTAATTAATCTCCTAAAGCTATATGAATTAAGGCAGTGACTGGGGCTCAGGGAGTCTGACTACAGGGGTTGGAGGAGCCTGTCTACAGTTCTGCTCCTGGGACCACTCACTGTAGCTTTGAATAGATGCAAGAAGGCCTCTCTAGCTCATGATGGCCGACTATGGCCCCATGTGCAGCTCTCCACAAGGCAAGCTCCACACTACAGATTCAGGATCAGCAGACCTGTGTGTGGAGAATGAATTTCTAGTCTCCATGTCACTTAACTCCTTTGTGTTGTTGAAATAAAGTCACAACCACAGTGTGACTAAAGGGGACCAAGATTCAGACCTTAACTCTCCAGCAAGGAAGAGGAAAGTCATCTAGGAGGCACCAGCGGCTGCTATGTTCGGAGACTATCTGCCACAAAGGTTCCTAAATTTATCTACAAAATTCCAAATCTTCAGTGTTGGCTCACAAGCATCTTCTTTTTCAGCAAGCTCCCCCAATGATTCCAACACGTGGATATGTTTGTGAACCTTGATCTCCCATAATTTCTAGGGAAGTGATTGAGAGAAGAGCTCTCTGTAGCAACGCCTCGGCTACATGCTCCAACCATCACCTCATAGCATGTTCAATGGCACAGCTTTAGACTCTAGGTCTAAAATTTTAGGCTACATGCCCACACTCAAGCATCACAAAGCTTCTACCAGAAGCTTGTTCCATAAGCCTCATGGGGAGGTCAACTTTTCAGTCTATCAGAAACCAGTGGTTCTTGGGAATACGAGAATTCCAGTGCTGAAGCCAGGATAGTGAGGGTCAAACTGGGACAGATGGCTTCTCCTCCTTCTGCTGGACTGGCCATGTGCTAGGAAGTCTGGTTTCTGAAATGCAGCTTCATCACCACTGCAGATACCTCCTCAAGCACCATCTAGCCAGGGCTGTGAAACAGGGTCCATTGACCTACAGCATCAGCACCAGCACCAGCATCAGCACCAGCACCAGCACCAGCACCAGCATCAGCATCAGCATCAGCACCAGCATCAGCACCAGCTCCAAGCTTTTTAGAAATGGAAATGTGGTGGATGTTTCCTGGACCCTGGTCCAAGTCTCCAGGAATAATGCTCTGGAATCTGGTTTTGAAAAGTCTGACATCAAGCATGCCTGCCACACCATCCCTCATAGGCCAAAATCAGGTTTATGTTTGGCAACAGAGATATAAAATGGATAACAGGCAGAGTCAATCAATGCTAATTTGGGCCAGAGACATTTTGACAAAGAGCAGCCAGTGGCTCAGACACATACATGCTGATTGTTATTTTGGCCTTCATTTTTGTCAATCACTTGCCTCAGAGGCTGCAGGAAAAGATTTAGGTCCAAAGTAGGACTGGAGTATGGACAGAGAAAGAGCTGAGCCCAGCTATCTTCGGGGAGTAAGGCCTATCTATATTCCAGAATACATCGAAACTGTCCATACTTGTTCAGCACACAATCAAGCCTTATCTGTGACTAGATGCTTAGTTTTCATGATGAATTCACAGTAAAAGTCATTGAGAATTCAGTGATTTCAAAACTATATTCTTTGGGGGTAAAGTTTACTTGAGAGCAATGAAGAGCTCCATAAAGTAAATTAATACCCTAGCATTTTAAATGCCTTAAAATCAAAACAGTTATTATAGAGGTTAATATAAATTTTAAAATATTTTTAAAAGACAAAAAAACTAAGTATTTTAATTGGTCTGCTTATTATTAGATGTCTACTAATAAATCCATGTAAGTCTAATCTAAATATGAAAGAAAATGCCAATACAAAATGTTTCTTGATTATATAATGGCATGAATTAAAAGCAAAACAAAGACACTTCATTTGGGGGTTTTAAATAATAGCTTTACTAATTCTTTGAGAATTTCATACACTGTATTTTTCNTTTAGATGGCATCTAATTATGTAGCTAGCCTCAAATCTTAGATGTTCCTACAGGGGCCTCCTGAATGCTGAGATTACAGGGCTGCTTGTTTTTGTCAACTGTGCTGGCTTGTTTTTGTCAACTCAACACAAACTAGAGACATCCAGGAATAGAGAATATCAATTGAGAAATTACCTCCATCAGATTGGCTTGTGGGCACACCCATGGGGCATTGTCTTGATTGATGATTAATATGCCAGGGCTGAGCTCACAGTGGGCTGTGCCATCCCTAAGCAGGTAAGTCTGGTTTGTATAAGTAAACAGGCTGAGCAAGCCGTGGGGAACAAGGTAGAAAGCAGCATTCATCTGGGGTCTCTGCTTTAGTTCCTGCTTCCGAGTTGCTTTCTCAAGTTCCTGCCCTGACTCCCCTGATGACGGACTATGATGCAGAGGTATAAGCCAAATAAACCCTTCCCTCCCCTAAATATTTTTGGTCATGATGGTTTTGTTTGTTTGTTTTTTTGTTTTTGTTTTTTAGCCTCAGCAACTGAAAGCAAACAAAGACAACCACCATTTCTGGCTAAAGATATTCCTTAAAACACCCTCATGTACTGTAATTCAGACACTTTACTCATTACGAATGATCCCCTTGCTTATTGAACAAAAATTTTAGCATGGTTTCTTCACCAGACAACTAGCATGTAACTTTTTCCTGGCATGCTGAAGCAAAGGGAAACAAAGAGCCCCCTTCTCAAAACCCACCTCTGATAAACTATGGCTCTTTTCACAAAATTCTCACTTCAAATAATAATTCTTTAAAAGGCCAGTTAATCAGGCCTGTCCCTCCATGAATACAGTCAAACTGGCTACAGTAGACTCCCTAGCTGCTGAGTGGGTACCTCTGGCCTGCTGCAGTGAGCCCGGCTTCAGCTGCAGTGCAGGCCTGGTAGGAGATAATGAGGTAATGGAACCTTCCTCCACCACCTGCCCCTCCACACACACACAGATTCTGCAGGCAGCAAGAAAATTTATTGCACTCTCTTCCACAAAGTTGAAAATCTAACCGTAGATCTGAGACACACAAACTCATTTTCCTATGTTCCAGTCTTATGATAAGCGTGAGGTTTACTTCCATCGGCTAAATTTTNAAACACTAAAGAACTCACATTCCTTATGCAAATAATCAACAGCCAAGCCAATCAGTGACATATTCTATATGAGGAGACTGATAAATATTTCATAAATAACCAGCTAAAGAATATACAAATAGGCCATCCAAGAAGGGAAAGTGAATGCCATCCTGCTCTCCTCCTGACTGGACAAGCTTTATCAAACTTAGTGATCCAAGTGTCTACCAGTTTGACATAAGCATGGAAACCATCATGTCCTCCCATGGGCTTTGCCCTCTAACCAGTAAGATGGTTGTGCACACCCTCCTAGAGGGTGCTGTCAGTGTGAAGTCCACGGGGAATGAAGGACCAAGGAGGAAAATTAAACTTAGCCATCAACTCTATCAAGTTACATAAGGATCTGAAAAAAAAAAAAACCATCCCACAAGGATTGCACTCTAGACAGCCTTGAATGGAAACAATGTGCAAAAGGGGCTGGAAATACAGACCATGGCACTGTGCTGCTAGAAATACCTTTGCTCAGTAAAGCCAAATTTCATTCATAAAACATGAAGAACAACCTACCTATATCAGAACATTATAAATATTAATAAAGCAATTCAAAGTGAGCATGATTTATACACTGTAAATTCAATTGTAAATACAAGGGCCATCATGACCATGTTCACACAAATCTCCCCAGCATGTGAGATGCTGGTGTCATGGAGTTGGGGACTTGCAACACAGCGACGCCTTGAATGTTATGTTGTAATTGTGTATTTGTCCCTTAACTGGTCTTCGGACACCTTGAAGAGAGGGACTGAGTGATGTTTATCACTTTATCTTTGCTTATACAGGAATCTATTACTGTTTCTGTAAAGTTGAATGAATAAATTCTGAATCCCCACTACTACTCAGACTCCCAGCTGACAGTGGAATACCACGTGGCATAGTGTGTAAAACAGAACAGCAAACACCCATGTGCTCAGGAATAATTCCCCATCTGCCAAAACTGGCTGCTACCCCACTCCTAGAGCTCTGGCTTCACAAGAGAAGAGCTCACATTCTCAGAAGAAACATTCCTTGAAGTTGGCCATCAAAGACACACTGAAAAATAAATGCCTTGAAAGTGGTTCATAGATAAAAGCTATGGTATTCTTCTTACATGCCAGGTACCATAATCTAACTTTCATATCATCACAGTTAAAAATCCTATCTGTACTACACGGGAAGCTTTGCTACTTTCCACACTTTACGTGACCTAATCAGGCTAGATATGGAACCAGAATGGAACTGCCAGTCCATTGCCAGTCTACATTCTCAAGCAAGATTGCACTCAGCCCTCTACAGAAAGAATACACAGGCCTGTGTCATCAGTGACAGCAACATGACCTCAATGTATCTCAGCCTTCTGCCCACCTCTCTTCCTTCAGTTCTTCTTGTCACTATTGTTGTTGCCCACATTTCATATGCTTAGCATTGTGCTAGGCAGTAGTGAGTAAAAGGCCTACCAATTATTTAAGGAAAAAAGTGAGGAATAATTGCAAGTTTTCCTAGGAATTAGATGTCACCAAGTTGATAGGATGTGGCAACATGGGAGGGTATGTCAGGCCAGAGCTTAGATGAGCAGAGACAGCCCCTCAGTGCTAGCATCGAGAGGGCACCTATAAAGCAANAGAAACCCACATGCAATCAAATGCTTCATAATAGGCATACCAGAGTGGGACTGAAATATCTCCCATGGGAAGGCCTCAGTAACTGTTTCCTAAAGATGTCACAAACACCACACACAGCTTAAGCTACTGTGNTGCTTCAGGTGCCAGGAACCGTGGCAGCTGGTCTTCAGCTGGTTACCTGAGTCTATCACAGATGTCTGCANTCCAGTGGCCTTTAAATGAAGTCCTGAGGCTCAATCACTGCTAAGTACATTGGATCCACTGATTGGCTGGTACTCTCTTGGCCTCGTATTTTCCTGATGATTATACTTTCCTTCATCCACGGGCTCTAGTGTCTTCTGAGATGTGGCCTTGTTTCCACCATAGCACTTCTTTTCTTTAACACTCAGGGCCCTCCTGGCTATTCTATCTCTTCTCTGTGTAGTCCCCATTAATTCTGGTTGATTTGAATAGCTCTGGGCACTCCCATGCTAATCCCGAGACCCACAGCCTACATCCTACTAATGAGTTGTCTTCACCATTGGACTGGCTTTGGCCTACAAACTATCCATCCTCAGCATTCAGACAACAGCAAGGCAGGAAACTAGGACATTTCCCTTCCCTACCCCGACTGTTTATATAGCCTGTTTTGTTTTTGGGTTNCCAACTATTCAGTAAATATTTATTGATAAACTGGTCTCCTTTATACTTTGCTAGGGGAAAAAAAAGAAAGTAGAATTTCTCCGTGTAAAGGATTTCACTCTCTCACAGTGACAACTATGTACAGGATGACCTTGCATTTCCACAGTTATGTCTCTTGCCCTAAACTGTTCCTGGTCCTTTTTATGAAGCCCAATGCTCCTCCTGACTTTTGTATTTCCATTTTTAAATTAATATGTCCAAAATGTGGTTTCCCCTTTGAATACAAACCTTCTATGCTCCTCTTATTTCCTGTNTACACAGTCAATATCCTTGGAGTTACAACAAAGAAAAGGAAAACTCCAAGAATTGTCTCTGATTCTTTTTTTGTCTTTATCAACCCAAATATCTAGTCACATGAACTCAGAGATCTGAAAATTATATCCACTGCTCTTCAAGTCTATTTTTATCACCCTGAGTCACTATCAGGTTACCTGGGGCCAAAGAGCCCTCTGCAATGTGAAAGATGTGTTCTTCCACCCCTGCCCAGCACCTAGATACGTGCTGGCAGGAGGAGATGGGCTAGAGTTCAGGGACTTGAAACTTCCTCATGCTGAGTACCTTGTGTAGCAAATAAGTTGCAGAAACTCAAAATCCTGCTACCACTTTCTCTCCTTCACTACAGCAGGGGCCTGCCCACANTCCTTGTCATTGCCCATTCTCTGAAGTGAACCTACAGTGGTCCTCTACAATCTCCAACTGGCTGTTTCACCTCATTTTTCACAAGTCTTCCATTATTACCCCTATGTTACATAGCCTTGCATGATGGCCCTAGTTCATCCCTGTGACCTACTGGCTACCCTTGCTCTGGCTGCCTTTCTCTTCCTTAGGAACGCTCAGCTCCTTTGCACTAACTGGAACTCTACTTGTCTGCCTTCAAGACCTTCCTACCTTTCTTCATGGTGAACGTACTGAGTTGATCTCAGTACTTGGCTCATCTCATACTTTCATTAGTTTCCATGCATGGCCTGCCATACTTTGTTAGTGACAACTTACTTTTAATGATATAATAAGCACACCAGCCCCCCNCAGCCAAAACTCAGCTCAGATTGTACCACTGACTTGTCTGTGGTCAACGAGAAGGTTCCCTAGCTTCTCCCATCTAAGGCAGCCATAATCACAGATTTTGTGGTCACAGTTCTCTTGGTTTCCTGTGTCATTTTGACTTTGTATATTCTTAAATAGTTAGGCTTTTTATCTTAGTTGTTTTTAATGCAGTTTTCAAAATCATGCTATATGTGGTCTTCACANTCAACTTCTCAGTTAAGATTATATCATTAAGAATCAATAATGTTGTTATGAGTCATTTAGTCTACTTATTTAAATTTTGTGTATGAGTGTTTATGTATGTGGGAGTGGCTATGGGTTGGGGGGGGGTGGCAGTGTGCATGCAGGCATGTAGAGGCCAGAGGTTGACCTCAGTGTCTTCCTCATTCACTCTCCACATTACTTCTTGAGACAAGTCTTTTCACTAGCCAATTCAATTTAACTGGTTGTCCAGAAAACTCCTAGAGATCTTCCCTGTTTCTTCAGTTTTAGGATTACAGGTATGCATNGCCATGTTCAGCATTTTTATAGGGGTGCTAGATTCAAACTCAAGTCCTTGTGCTNGCATGGCCGTCACTTCACAACTGGGCCATTTCCCCAGTACCCTATGTGCTTTTGATAGCTGTATGATATTCCCNCATGTGGCAACACCATGCTANTCTATCCACTTCCTAGCAACAGTTTCTTCCACGTTTCCATTTACTGGAAACCAGACTGTAATGTATATGTGCATGTATGTCTCTCACTGAAAATGTTCCCATTTGCTCAAGAGTTGGATCACAGATGTGGCAAGTGATGGAAATACTATANGCTACCCTACTGGCTTCCAAAGTTGTGTGTCTCTGCAGCACAGTATGAAGATCTCTTGGATCCACACATTCTTGTCAANGTTTCAATGCTTTTGATCTGGGGCCAACCAAACACATATAAAAGGAAACAGTGTAGCCTTGACTTTGACTTGCACACTTGCTACAGGTAGCTGCCATCAACTGCTTAAGCTTATTGGCTAATTTGTGTTCTAAATTCCTAAAGGTTTCCCTTGCCATTCATTCTCCTTGAGGAAGTAACTTGTAGTTTGGATTTTGTTGCTCATGTTGTTTTTGTTTTGTTTTGTTTTGTTTACTGAGAGGTAAGTAAACAGGGGTCTTGTGGATCCCAGGCTGGCCTGACCATGAATTCATGACCCTCTTGCCTTTATCTGCCCAGTGCGGTGATTATAGGACTTAGAGGATCAAACCCTGGACTTTCTCTGTGCNAGGAAAACTCTCTACCAGCTGGGCTGCAACNCAGCCCACACCGCAGAGCTAATTTTTGTGCATTGCCCTGTTCTCTTTTCTTTCTGAGTCTCTCACTGTCCAGGGCCACGGAGCTTGTTCACCGATAGTGATGTCTCCCTCAACTAGAACACAAAGATCCCGACTCTCTTGTTCACTCT
>LZPO01097325.1:0-13383 GCA_001675575.1 Neotoma lepida | reverse complement strand
GGAGGGAGAGGAAGAGGGACAGTGACATAGCTCTATTTTAATTAAATATGTATATTTAAAAAGACATTTAAAAAGTGCCTTCTTACCTAAGCCCAAATGAACTCTAGGCAGTCATTTACAATAACATCAACTCTTTCTCATTACACACAGCTTTACTGATCCCACTCCAATAATCTAGAGGATAAAACTTAAAAAACAAAATGCTGCCCATTTCTGGGTCTTGTCACCAGGATTCTGACAAAGTGTGTTTCCTTATTACAGTGCATTCATTTTGCAATAGTGTACTCTATATTTTGCTTCAGAAATTTGCCTTAGACATAAGAAAATTGAGTTCCCAACTGTTTCACCTCTTTGAAATGACACAGTTCCACTGCTGTAAANAACCAGCATTTTGTTGTTGCTATCAACAGGAATCTACAAGGGATTGAGTCTAAATGGTCACCTGCAAAGAGGGATGTCAGAGGGATTTCTGCAAGGTGAGAAATGAGCTAGGTGACCCAGCTTGCCCAGATGACAAGACACAAAAGCCCACATCCACCATGTCAGTGTACCCCTGCTCTTTCNTCTTTATGTCATTGACTCAAACAGCAGGACCCAAACTAGCAGCTCTGAGTTGTTAAAAGGTAATGCAAGACATGAAATCCAGTTAAGATGCAATAATAATTGGAACCAGAAGGAATGGGATTAAGACCCAGGGTCCTTTTGTCTANTAACATTTTTTTAGAAGCAGAAGAAAGAGCAAGAGTGACACTTGGTGGCCATTACAGGACAGCACAAAGGACTGAGCTACAGGGAGTATTCTTCCCCCATCAATCTTCTGGAATTTTGAGGATTAGAAGAAAAGTGTATTGTTTATTAAAATAAATAAATAAAAATAAACAAGGCCTGTGTTTGTGGCAATAGTCTTNAGTATCCCCATTGCTCTCTGATTAGTACCTTAAGATATGTGACACAATAGGGCAAATGTTCTGAGTCAGTGTAAGNTAGTAAATTCAAAGAACATTTCAGAAGAAATGAAGTCACTGAAATGCTAATTCATGTAACCACTTAGTTTGGCAAAACTTTCTGATGAGCNCCGTGATGGTTATTCTTGGTTGTCAACTTTGCTGAAACCCAAGTGGTTGGGTACACCTGTGAGGGACTTTCTTGACTGAATCATTTGTAGTGGGGAAACTCATCTTAAATCTAGATCTTTTGAGGTGGGAAGATCCACCTTACATCCAGGCCATGCCTTTTGGTGGCAGCCTATATAAAGGACATAGAAGAAGGAAGCACTTACTCTTTGACTGCCTGTTTCTCTTTCTGGNAAATACAACCTTGCACTGATGTTAGAGTCTACTTCTTTGAGATTCCAATGTATATTGAAGACCACGCGAGACATCTGGTCTCATGGACTGAAAAACTACTGGACTCTTGAACTTTCCATTAATAGGTATTCACTGTTGTATGGGCTGGAGCACAGCCTGCAAGCCACTCTAATAAGTCGTGTGTGTGTGTGTGTGTGTGTGTGTGTGTGTGTGTGTACACATATATAGATATAGTTGTATATATTCATTCTATCAGTTCTGTTCCTCTAGAGAACCCTAACTACTGTGGCACCATCTCTAAATACAGGCATACTCCACCAATGCACAGAACCTGATCATGTTTCCCTGCAAGGAAATGCTCCCAACCTTTCTTTAAACCAAAATTCCCCCTATGAAGATATCTTAGCACAACTCAGTTAATTTCCAGCCATGGATATCTTCTTAGTTATATTTTACCAGTAAATATCCAAACAAAGAGAGGGCCCATGCCAAAGCAGTTACTGAAAGAATGCACCCATAGGCAGATGAAAAGGTGCAAACAAGAGGAAATCAGAATGTATTTTTCTACAGCATGAGTTGTCAAGGTACAGCAACAGGTAGGTAGGTATCTGTGGCTAAGGTATTGTGTAGACAGGCCCTGGCATTGCCTTTAAGCCTTGTCTACATAATGGGTTCATCCCAAAAAAGTTTTAATATACCTTTATGAAGGTACCACCAGGTAATTAATAAAAAATGTCTGAGGCTAGGTCTCAAGTATGCAATTTATCTGAAGGTCATAGCTAAATCTAATGTGACTCTATAGTTGAGCACTACTTGTCAGAATAGTGTTTTCAAATCTCCAGATCTCCTCAAACTCCTAAAAATTACCAACTACTTCAAAGGACTTTTAATTAGATTGTATTTCTTGATTGATAGTTACTATATAATACATCAAAGTAAGCAATTAAAAAATTTATCAACTCAATGTCTCAGCTTGAATAAGAATGAGCCCATATGCTTACATATTTGAATGTTTGGTTCCCAGTTAATGAACTGTCTAGGAAGGATGAAGAGGTGTGGCCTTGTTGGAGGAGGTGTGTCACTGGGGGCGGGCTTTCAGGTTTAAAAATCTGACACCAGCCCCAATTTCAGTCTTTTCTTCCTCCTGTCTGTGGATCAGGATATAAGCTCTTAGCTACAACCCTGGTATCATGCTTGCCTGTCTGCTGCCATGCCCTTCACCATAATGATCATGGGGTAACCTTCTGAAACTGTAAGCAAGCCTCCAGCTAAATGCTTTCTTTTATAAGCTGCTTTGGAGATGGTATCTTTTCACAGAAATATAACAGTAACTGAGGTAGAAATTGGTTCCAGAGTGTGCTGCATTAGTGTGACAGGCCTGACTATGCTATGGTGGAATGCAGNTTAGGGGACTTTGGATTAAGAAGGCAGCTGAATGCTTTAAATTGGTCTTAATGGGCCATCCTAACAGGAACTNGGAAGGCAATAATGCTGAGAGCAATGTGGACTGTGGAGGTCCAGCTCAAGAAGCTTCAGAGGGGAAGAACATTAGCAAGTGGCTTAGAGACCATTCTTGTGATATTTTGGCAAAGAATGTGGCTGCATTTTGCCCTTGTCCTAGGAATCTGCCTGAGGCTAAATGAAAGCATTTTGGACTAATATTCTTGGAAGAGGAGATTTCAAGACAACCTAGTATTGACTGTGTCACATGGTTATTAGTGACCACTCTGATATAGATCTATAATGAGAAGGAGCAAACAGGAAGGAAAGAAACACAAAATTCACAGTTTGGGGATCAGAAATTCACCAGGGAATGTAATGTTGGAGCCAAGTTCTGTGCTCAACGGGATGAGAAGTTCAAAGAAAAACCTGATGCTAAGTGGAATAAAGAGTGATGTGCTTAGGACTCCACACAACTAATCCTGAAATCTGTAAAAGGGAAAAGCCTGAGGATTTCCTCTGTACACACACACACACACACACACACACACACACACACACAATGTCTAACTTAATACAAGACATCTGGGTATTCAAGGATGCTTTGGCATTGTCTGTTTTAACATGCTAGTTTGATTTAAGTAGGTCGAGGGAACCTCACCTCCCACACATGCAGTTGCAAAAGGAAATCACATTCTAATTACCCCTTCAGACATCTATAAATATGNATACTTGATACTTCATAAATACCATATTAAAATTCAACAAGTGATAGCTTTTGAAAGTGTGGCTGTGATAACGTATCTGAACCCATATCACTGAACATTTTCTTCATTGATTATAAATGTGATGAATGTGGAGATCCCTATAAAAGTTGATGTTCTACACTGCACTAATGGAAGTATGGTATCTTGATGGAAAGTGGTAGGTTTCACAGTGTAACCTGTATCAGCCAGAACATACACAGCCTGCCTTCTTTTTATTTTTAATAATTTCTTTATTTCTTGAGATTATAATATAATTACTTCATTTTCCTCTCTTCAAATCCTCCCATGTATGCCCCCTTGCTCTATTTCAAACTCATGGTTCCTTTTCTCATTAATTGTTGTCACATGTGTATATATTTGTGTGTGTATATATTCCTAAATATATAAATAGAACTTGGTCAGTGTGTACAATGTAGCTTGTATGTATATGTATATGTTTTCAGGGCTGAACATTTGGTATTGGATAACTAATTACTGTACTCATCCCTGGGAAAGACTATTTCTCCTACTCTCTGCATTCCTTAGTTGTCAGTAATTCTTTATCTAGGGTTGAGGCCTTGTAAGCCTTCCCCCGTCCACACTAGCATGTGTACTAGTTCCATCCTTATTCAGGTCATGTTTCTAAATATCTTTTGAGGGCTCACAGACAAAAAAACCTGAAGAGTACTTATAGTGATTATATTGTGTCCCCCAATATATTGTATACCCTAATAGAACTTATCTGGGGTCAGAGAACAGAACAGCCACTAGATAGACATAGAGGCCAGAAAATGATGGCACACACGCCTTTAATCCTAGCATCACAGAGGCAGAGATCCATCCAGATCTCTTTGGGTTCAAGGCCACACTGGAAACAGGAAGGCATGGTGGCACACACCTTTAATCCCAGGACTTGAGATCTATATCTTGCTTGGGAAAGACACATGCCTTTAATCCCAGGAAGTAATGGCAGGAAGCAGAAAGGTATATAAGGCGTGAGAACCAGAAATTAGCCCTCTTAAGCTTTCAGGCTTTGAGCAGCAGTTGAGCTGAGATTCATTCAGGTGAGGACTCAGAAGTCTGCAGTCTGAGGAAACAAGATCAGCTGAGGAGTTGGCAAGATGAGGTTGGCTGTGGCTTGTTCTGTNTCTCTGANCTTTCAGAATTTACCTCAATACCTGGCCTGGTGTTTTCAATTAATAAGACCGTTTAAGATTCGCTCTTACAAGTACTGAATTCTTGCCTTTTCCTGTCTGTCTGCCTAATAGCTTTATAAAATTATCCAAGTGGTGTATGAATTTGCTTTGATGAATGCTATAGACACAAATACATGAACTTTATAGAGTGTTAGAAAGTACAGCTTGACCTTAACAAACTCTATCAACNGCAAAGCTTCCAATGGCCCACTCTTGAGTCCATTACTTCAAACAGAGTACCACCCAAGAACCCGAGAACAGAATGAAAATACACGAGCTCTGACACAGGAAAGAAGGCTTTTTTGAAAGGCTGTTCTAGACTTCAAGTACAAGACCCCTAGCCCTTCAGACTCTAACTCCAGTGCCTGAACGACAAGTATCTCTTGTTCAGTCTCTAACACTCTTTAGAGAGAGAGAGAGTTAATTCCAGGTAAAATAACAAGGAAAATCTAATTTTAAAACATTTTAACTAAAAAGTTGGTTTTCAATATCAGTCTCAGGGTAAGATAATACTTGGCTTTCAACAAGATGTATAAATTTTTTGTTTGTTTGTTTAATTTGTTCAGCTTCACTTTATCCTTCTTTGGAATTTTTGTCTGTTGATTTCAATGGCAGTGTTTGAAGTAGCGTGACTCTGGGGTTTATATAAAGGAAGGCACCTCCAAAAGATGCCTTGTGCCAGAGGAATNTTAAATACACCATGGCCATAGCAAGTGAAGTCTAGTGCCTTAGGTTAACANGCATTTGTAACTAGCTTTATGGAAGTGTCCCAGCTCTACCTTCAGGATGTTTAGGGTTTAGGCAGGATTAGGGAATCTTAGGGCAAAACAACAGACTCAGGGTAGCTTAGAAGTGGGAGTGTAGTTGGATCTCTGGGTATAAAGTGTGAGTCATCCAAAAGGGCAGGGTAAAGACTAATTAATATCATTAAAATAATAAATTAATGACAAATTAAAAAATATAAATTTGGTTAATTTTCTCCAGGTAGCCCAGTAACAGTCAAGAACTGTCTTATTTTTGCTCACATTATAGTACACTGGGTGGCATAGGTCAGTGCCTAGTCTGCTATGCTTCCATGTGACGTAGTTTATCAGATGTGTCTTTCAAAAACACAGGGCACTGTTCAGATCTGAGAACTCTACTGGGCTATCTCTAAACAGCCTGGGACATAACAGTTTACTTATAATAAGGAATTAGTCCTTGAGATTCCCTCCTAGGATGATCACTTTTAAGAGCTGTAATAGGGCAGCAGCAAGTAAAGTCAATCATGACACAAAACAGGAGACAAATTATCCAAANTAACTGTGTCCTTCTGTAATGATCCTTACTGATACTGCAAGTCCCTGGTTAAATGAAATAGATATTCTGTCACTAGTCAGCAATAGAGGCGCTTGGTACTCTTTTGGAATCACATTAAATATTTACTCTTTATGATTGTAAGAAACAAGATGAGAGAGGCCAAGTGACCTCCCAAGGTTGAAAAAGATGATAACTAAGAGAGCCAGGATTCAATCCATCTAAATGGATTCTAGAGGAACCATCATCAGTGAGACCCAGTGATATGTATGTGTATGTATATATATCAGTTTCATATGAACTATAAGAAGGCTTGCACATGAATGAATTGAGTAACACTGAGAAGGCATGCAATGATCTGGGTTGGGTCCTTGTATAGTTCTGTGTGAAACTTCATCATTTTACATGTTGTAGCCGGGGAAGTTGTCATATTCCTGTGGTCCCATCATTTGAGAGAGGCAGAAGCAGGTGGAAAACCATATGTTCAAGNCCAGCTTGGGCTACCAAATAAATTCCAGGCCCTCCTGGGATATAGTGTGGGACCCTATTTCAAACCANTAGGAACAAAAGTTCTATAAGCCACCTTACCACACATTAAAAATCTAGCATCCATGTTTTGACAAGATTCCAAATGTTGTATTTAGTTCTACACTAAAAACATACAAAACAAATGAGCCATGTTTTAAGTCCATTCATAATTTCACACCAGCCCAGTTTGACTAGAAATATTTAAACTATTCAGCTGCCACATTTAAAAAATAACTTTGGGTGCAAAATCCAGAATAACAACAAGCATTTTGGGCATAAAGCAGTGTATTTGACAGTTCAGATTTTAATTCTGTTTGTAAAGTAAATTGCTTTTCAAAGAAATCCACAGATAATATGCTCAATACANGCTTGAGTTCTGAAGTTTTAGAATGTAGTGTTGTTTTTTCTATTACTTTGTCTAATACATTTTCATGTAGAAGAAATCAATAAGATTTAGCTTTCTCAAGGCACATGTTATTGCTGCATTGCTCACAGTTACACNCGATGGCTTGAAATTGATGATTTAAAAATGCCCAAATGCTTCCTCAACATCACAGGACAACAGCGTCTATTGGAAGCATCAGGCTAGCATCTAAGTTTATTCAAATGCTGATGGAACATCTGGACAGATTTTTAGGTAGGGAAAGCCTGACTGGCAAAGGACTAAGTTAAATAATGCACATTCTATATCCAAAAGTTTATAGCAGCCACAAAGCCTCTCTCTCTATCCCTCTCCTCCCTCTCTCTCTCTTACATTCTAGCAAGCTAGACCTAGCCAAAGTTAACAAATAAACCAAGATTTTAGATATACCTCTATGGCACCTCTATTAGTTAATTTCCTTGCTGCTATGACAACAACAACTTTAAGGGCAAAGGGTGTGTTTTGGTTCACAGTTCTGTGTTGCAGCCCATCATGGCTGGGAAGTCATGGCAGCAGGAACCCGAGGCAGCTACTCATACTGTATTCCCAGTCAGGAGGCAGAGAGTAAGGAATGCTTATGCTCNGTANATTTTCTCTTTAAAATTAAAACAGAAAGAACAATTTTTTTCAAAAATCACATTTCATAAATTTGCATTTATCATTGGCCCTTTATTTCTGATTATAACCATCAGTGCTGAGTGAAGCATTTATCTAATTATTCCTTATCAATAAAAAATCAGGAGTCATATATTGGGGTAAGAACCTGAATGATCAGAGAAGCTGTGGAGAAGCCACCAGCAACCTCCTATCTCCTCTGTTCCTCCATCCTCTCTCAACCCCATCTTACTACTTCCTGTCTCCTATCTGTCCTCAGTCCTCCAAAACTCTATGGTTAATTTTGGTCAGCTAGTGGCTAGCTCTACCCTCTGACTTAAAGCAAGCTTTATTGTCAGAATGAAATCAAAATATCGCACAACTGAACATATGTATGATGTATGCTTTCTGTGAAATTCACCCTGGAAAGCACAGCACACGACTTCAGACTATCTGTGATCTANAATGTTTCCTCTTCCTACCTGTGTGGTCATGAGAAAGTCACCAGTGCTCTTTANTGAAGCATGAACTCTTACTGCCAGNAGTTGCTATTAGAATTATGAAAAATAATGCACAGGAAGTACTCAACACCAGAACGGGCACACAGAGAATGCTCAATATCAATGTATTGCTAGCCCACAGAGAAAGCTGATGTATCAATTTATGAACTTAAAAGAGTGGGCATTGAAATCACAATTTCCTGGTTGCTTGTCTTTGAAAAGTTTTTTTTGATATTCCTGACCCCAGTGTTCAATCTTTAAATTGGAACTGAAAAAAACAATAGCACATAATATCCAAGACTTGACATTAGAATAGCCTTATAGTAGGAACCCGATGGTGATCCCTTTGCACTTAAGACAATGGGAGTNAGGGCTGGAGAAATGGCTCAAAAGTTAAGAGTGTATACTGCTTTCTCAGAGGACTGAGTTCCATTCCCAGGGCTCATATTGGGTCACTCACAACCACCTGTACATCCAGCCCCAGGAGATCTGATACCGTCTTCTGGACTCTGTGGGCACACAAAATCACAAATGCACATAAACACACACAAACACAGACACACAGACATACACACACAAATAAAACAAATATTCAAATAAAAGAAAAACAAAAAGACAATGAAAAGCAAAAGACTTTTCACTGCCCACCTCTGGAGGGCCTGTATTCACATACTCTTAAAGGAACACAGCAAAAGAAGAGGACCAGTAGCTGGGTCAAGGCAAAGAAATGCTGAGGGCTAGAGAAGTAATTGTAGCATGTAAGAGAGAATGAGAAAAAATAGGTGAGAGTTCAAGTATAAGCAGTTTAGCAACCAGGGGCTGAGTCAGCTTCCCCATCATAAACTTCTGTAGAGTAGCCTATAGAGTGCAGAGGGAACCAGACTGTTCCTTTTTAAACAATATATTAAGAGCCATCTGTATCTATATAAGAAAGGCACAACTCTGTCATCTATTTCCTTAAGAGAGTGATTCTAGGACCACCCCAGATTTCCTATCCACAGATTCTTAAGTTTCTAAGGTGAAATAGTGCAATACTTGCCCACAACCTACACCTGCCATTCTCTATATTTTATAGCATCTCTGAATTACTTGTAAGGTCTAATACAATGTAAATGCTTTACTAATAGTTGTTAATGGAATATTTCAGGAATAATGATTAGAAAAAATTCTGCATGGCTAGTGCAGATGCAAGATGTGTTTCTGAGTATTTTCCNCTGAGAGTTTAATTCCATTTCTTTTTAATTGGCGGACATTAAAGGTTAACTGTACTTACATTACTTGACTTCTCAAAANTGTCTCTTCCACAAGAAAAGGTACAAGAGTGGGATAAGGGACAGTGAATGTTACTCAGTGATCATACACACAGTAATGNTGGCGTCATNTCAGAGAATTCAAAACAACAATAGAAGCTCTTTTCTCTTTATCACTAATGAGAAGATAGAGGTGAACCACTAAGTTTTGATATCTTAAGGATTTTATCCTTTGATGTTTCATCTGTTTTTATCAGAAGTGAANGATGCATTTTATTTGATTGGATTTTTTTTCTCATTTTGAAGGTAATTCCNCATATAGCACATAGACGTGGTCGTTAAGTTGACTGCTGAAATATTACTATTTCATTCTATAATGCAATTTCTTTGGTATGGGCTTTATGTGGACATTTCATACAAGAATAAAGACCTTAANGATAGGCTGTATTACAGCTTAACAAGATTGTCACCGAGAATCAATCCAAAACAGTTTGCACTCTCAGACAACCAGTCAAGCAGTTAATGACTGAGAAAATTCCCCAGCTAATTTGCCACTTGAGAACTCAGTGGTTATGAGCTTCCCATAATTTATCCCCAGGATCCTACTCAACACACTGTCACCAAAAATTCCATGGAACGGCTGGTGTGAGGGAGTCTTCTCTGTACTTTTTTGAGTACCTGCTTCTTGAAAAAAAAATATTCCTGCTATTGCCTATTTATACTTTAGTGACAGAGCTGACAGACAACAGACAGAAAAGGCCAGCATCTGACTGCCTGCTTGCATNCCTCAGAAAGTCCTAACACTGTGAGGGAGGACAGAATGCTGCCATCCTGACAGATGCANGCATAGCNGAGANTATAAAAGGAAAACATGTTCCCTGTTTANCTGACCCATTTGAATCTTCTCCCTAAGCTCAAAGTATCATAGAGCCAAAAGCACAATTTAGTAATAAAGACNGTTTTTAGAAGGTACAGTGTAGAATATTAACTATCCCTGATAAGTCAAATTATTCCAGAGAATAATAAAGACTCTTCCCAGGGTCTNCTCAGGATGACATGTCAATAACGACTAGGGAGCAGGAGTCCACTGGCTGGGGACCCTTGAGCCCTGTGGTCTGGACTAACACCTACAANTATCTGGATTTGCCTCAACTCCATTTCCTGGCAGAAGGAGCAGTAGGGAANGGGAAAAGAAAACAATTCTAGGTAAGGACAGGCTGAACACAGAACTGGCCTGAGAATGGCANCATACTACATCAGATCTAGTTGATTCTGACAGCAGAATCATCTCACCAGTCATTTCCTTAATGCATAAGTTTTCTGGGATGCTATATGAGAAANCCAACCAGATAGTAAGCATTCACTAGCACGTTGGAGATACACATAGCATCTAGACAAACATCCTCATCTAAAAATGGAAGAACTGGCATGAGAGCATTAGGAATCCTTCTCAAGGTTCACATTTCATCCGAGACATAGGTGGAGCTTGAAGNGGGTTCTTGATTTCTTATGGGTGACACTATTCTGTGCATGAGTCAGGAGACAGTGAACTATTGTGTTCCCAAGACCCAAGCGCATTTATTCTGTCCATGATGTTACCCTAGAGATTCTCTACAGAGGTGTCCTTAAAATCAGACTGAGAAATGCTTGTCTTCATGACATATTATTTTTCTAAGTGTCCCTACTTTCCTTATAGAGTTGCATCATAAAAGCCTGTGCTGTGGTTCCAATATTTCCTGGGTTCTCAAGCTAACTTTCTATATAAGTACTGGCAGCAGGCTATTGACACACATGAGCAAGATGCAAGGAGTGTGCTTCCAGTACAGTGCCTGTATACACAGATACGTGTGTGTGTGTGTGTGTGTGTGTGTGTGTGTGTATGTGTGTGTGTGTATGTTGTGTACACATGCAAACACAAGATACTTTGTTGAAAGCAAACAGATAAAGAAGCACCAAGGTTTTCCCTGGCTCATGTCTCTCTGGCTTAGTAGTAATGTTCGTACTAAAAGGATAATTCCAAAGTAAAAAAGTTTGTTTTTAATATTAATCATTTTCCTTCATCTTTTGAAAACAGCTCTGTAAGCTATGGTATGAGAGACCTTAAACCAGTTTACTTTGGAATGGAGCCATAAAGTAAAAGGGTGGGCTACAGAGATGGCTCACTGGTTCAAAGTGGATGCTGGCCTTGCAGAGGACTGGAGTTCAGTTCAGATCTCACAGCATGTGTGTTGAGTTCCTTAAACTGTCACAGCCTGTAACTCCAGCTCCTAGGTAGTCCACAATGTCTTCAGACCTCCCTGAGAAAACCCACATATGGGTACACGCACACACACACACACACATACACACACACACACATATACACACACACACATACACACACACACACACATACACACACACACTTAAANATACACACACACACATACACACACACACACACACATACACACACACACTTAAAAAATGAAGTAGGAAGAAAAGAAATTGTAAAGGAGGGTAAGATGTAGGGGGGAAGAAGCTGTTGACCACACATTGTCTTACTAAATGGATTCTCTATGTGTGGTAATATTTAAATCTCCCACCCCTGTTTGTCACTCTTGTTTATTTTTGCAGTTTTACTGCAAAAAAACATTTGAATTTGAACTAGTTTAACTATTGAACTACTTCTAACTGTTTAATTTTTTATTAAAACCATTTTAAAGCTTTATTTTATCCTCTCCTTTCAAGTCTCCAGATTTTATGAAGTAAAAAAGCTCCTTTTTTCTTTTTTTGTTCTTAGGGATATATTTTCTCACAAGTCAAGAGAGCTGTCTGTTATGGTGACGAAAAGTCGAATTTTTTACTTCACTGCTGCCACATTGATCATGTTTCTAATTCTGGCTCCCTGAGCACAGAGCAAATTAATCCTGCTCTTGGGATTGTTGACTTGACAGGTTGGAAGAAAATATAAAAGCAGNCTCCAGAGAATGTGTCCCTTACTGAAGCTGTGACTGATGACCATTTACCAACTTCAGAATCAACTACTTTTTGGCTAATTAATAGAATCAACTGTAACTCCAACACTGTATTACCCAGATTTCAAGAACTACTTCCCATCCCCTGCACAATGCATTTTTTAAATAATCACATTTCAAAATATTTTTAGATTTTTTTTTTAAGCACAAAGATTGAGGTCTGGGAAAGATAGGAACTCAAGTTATGCCTGTGTAGTCTGGTTAAGGAGAAGAATCGATACAAGAACTCACACACTGTTGTAAAGAAAGAAAGAAGATCTTCAGAAGTTCACAGAGGCAGTGAAAGAACAGGTAACATGCTGAGTAGAAGGTGTTATGCTGAATGGAAACTAAGTCAAACCTACTTCCAGACACTTGGCTTCCCAGAGGAGGCAAGAGTATCAAATCATCTTGCTCAGGGTAAGGCAGGACACCTTGGAGAAAAGCCTGGCAGGCTACCAGGACAAGCCTGAAGCCCTCAGAAGCCTCAAATGTAGTTGCTGGTTTTGGTAAGACTCCCCTGACAGTGTGGTCAACAGAAACAAAGAAGAATCTTCTTCCTATTCAGTGAGAATGGCTTGGAGGGCAGTGAGTGGACACCATTTTGAAGAGGAATTTACTGTTTAACATGGTCCTTTCCTGTGGACCTGAGAACAGGAACCAACACAACCACAAGTCAGGGAGCCTGAAGAAAAGTATGGTTACAACAAGAGTAGAGACAGCAGGGAAGCTGTGGAAAGCAGAAAGGCTATTTTGACTTTATCTTCTCTTTAAAATGCATATTTAATTTATTACCTTTCTTGAATGTGTGAAAGTTTGCTTTTGAAGTATTCTTCTCTTCTATTTTAATTTGTTATGATGGCTTGTATTTTTCTATCTCCTCTTCATTCCTCTGCTTACTTTTCATTTATTTAAACTTGCTTCTCTTCTATTTGCCAAACAACCCTTTCTTTTATCTCATTCACTTATTATTTACACNTTTACCAAAAATAATATTTGACTTCATAGTATATCCTGTACTGATATTTATCTTTTCTATTTTTTGGCCACTGCTAATAAACTACTGGACTTTAATCAACTACATATATATGCATATTATATATATATAT
>LZPO01097324.1:119065-141139 GCA_001675575.1 Neotoma lepida | reverse complement strand
CTAATGTCTATTGTAAAAAACCATACATCTCTGGATGATAAAACAGCTTTAAAAGATAAAATAAAACTTTCAGGAGAAACCATAAGCAAATATTTTGGCAGACTTCTAAAATGATCAAAGACCAAAACTAAAGTTATGAATAAATGACATTATAATTGAAGGTCTTGTAGACACAGGGACAGATATAACAATAATTGCACCCGAATCTTGGCATCCAAATTGGCCTCTTTAGGAGGTAAATGTTCAGATTTTAGGAATTGGAACTTTATCTCAGGTAAAACAAAGCACAAGATGAGTTGAATGTAGAGGACCATAAGGACACAGAGGAAAATTAAAACCATATGTGGCTAATATATCAATGAATTTATGGGGACACGATTTGTTACAACAATGGAATATTAAGATTAACATTCCTCCAATCTCAGAAACAAACCATAAACTAATATATGTTTCTGGGAAAAATATTAATAGGTGCTATAAAGAAAAGTCACCGACCATTCAGATTATACAAAAATGGAACAACAGCTGTTGATCTTTCAAAGGTATCAGACAGCCTATCTGTCTGGGTAAAACAATGGCTTTTGACATCAGAAAAATTACAGGTAGGAGTAGATAAATGCTCAACATATTGAGAAATCGAACAGTCCTTGGAATTCTCCTATATTTGTTATGAAAAAGAAATCTGGAAAATGGAGAATGGTAACAGATCTAAGAGCTATTAATAAGGTGATTCAGCCAATGGGCTCTTTACAGCCTGGAATTCCCTTGCCTTCTCTATTACCTAAAGGATGGTCTATTATAGTGATTGATTTAAAAGACTGTTTCTTCACTATACCTTTACAAGTAAAGGATAGAGAAAAATTTGCCTTCACAGTGCCTACTTATAATAATTCTCAGCCTGTTAAGAGAGATCAATGGAAGGTTCTCCCATAAGGATGTTAAACAGCCCCACCCTGTGCCAATATTTTGTATGACAACAGTTGGAAACAATTCGTGTACAGTTTCCTCAATCTTTAATTTACCACTATCTGGACAATATTTTACTAGCTGATTCAAATATAGATACTTTAGAAAAAATGTTTGAAGAAATAAAGAAAATTTTGCCTTGTTGAGGATTACAAATTGCTCCTGAAAAAAATACAAAAGGAGATTCTATTAATTACCTAGGATATAAAATAGATTTACAAAAAATTCAACTCCAAAGGTTGTACCCAAAAGGTACAAATTAGGAGAGACCAATTGTGGACTCTTAATGACTTTCAAAAATTACTGGGAGACACTAACTGGCTATGGCCGAATATTGGAGTAACAACTCAAGAACTGAGTAATTTGTTTCAACCTTAGTAGATGACAAGAATTTAATAGTCCAAGAAAATTATCACCTGAAGCTGAAAGAAAATTGGTTTATGTAGAAAAGAAATTACAAAATGTACATGTGGATCATGTGGATCCAGAATTTGATTACATTCTGGTTGTTTACCCTCTGTACATTCCCCTGCAGAGATTTTCATGCAGAGAGAAGATAATATCTTAGAATGGATATTTTTACCACACAAACAGAGTAAAAAATTAAAGACCTATGTTGAAAAGGTTTCTAAGTTGATTCTAAAAGGAAAATTGAAACTTTGTTAATTAGCAGGAATAGACCCAGCAGAAATTATATACCTTTTACTACTGCTGAAATTTCCTCTTTATGGTCAGAAAATGAACATTGCCAAGGAGCTTGTGGTAACTTTTTTGGGAGAGATTAACAGCAAATATCCCAAAAGCAAGAGTTTATAAAGAGAACTAACTGGATCCTTCCTCACATTGTATGGCGAACACCAATTTCTGGAGCCCCTACATTCTATATTGATGCAAATAAATCAGGAAAGCCAGATTAAAAATCAGGAAATTTAAGTAAAGTGGCTCAAAGTCCTTATGATTTTGTCCAAAAGTCAGAAAGATATGCTATTCTCATGGTATTAATGGATTTTTCAGAACCTCTTAATATAATTACTGAATCTCAATATGCAGAAAGAGTTGTTTTACATTTTGAAACTGCTGAACTGACTCCTGATGAATCAGAATTAACTTTGTTATTCATGTAATTATAGGAAATAGTCAGGAATAGGAATCATCCCATATATATAAAACACATATCAGATCCCATACAGGTCTACAAGGTTCTCTAGCACAAGGTAATGATGAAATTGATCAATTATTGGTGGGAAATGTGCTAGAAGCCTCAGAATTTCATAAAAAACACCATATCAATAGCAAAGTTTGAAAAAGGATTTTTCCATCACTTGTCAACTAAGGAAAGGAAGCTAAGGAAATTATAAGGAAATGTCCTAATTGTTCCTGTTATAATCAAACTCCATTACCTGCAGGAAGTAACCCAAAGGATACTCAAGGAAATGACATTTGGCAAATGGACATGTTTCATTTTGCAGAGTTTTGAAAATTAATATATGTACACCACACTATAGATAAATATTCAGGATTTCAATGGGCAACTGCTTTGAGTTCTGAATATGCTGATTCTGTAATTACACATTTGTTAGAAATTATGGCCATCATGGGGATACCTGTACACATTAAGACTGACAATGCTCCAGCATATGTCTCTGGTAAAATGAAACAGTTTTTTGCATATTACAACATAAAGCATATTACAGGTATACCACACAATCCTACAGGGCAAACAATTATAGAAATATCTAATCGAATCTAAAAGATATGTTTAATAAATAGAAAGAGATAATAAAGACCACCAGGGATAGATTGTACAATGCTTTATTAACTTTAAATTTTTAAATGCTAGAAAGGAATAGCAGCTGCAGAGAGACATTGGATAATAGAAAAAATTAAATTAAATCTGCTTGTATACTTTAAAGATGTGTTGACCTCAGAATGGAAACCAGGATATGTGTTACACTGGTGAACAGGTTTTGCTTTTTTTTCCACAGAAGTAAAGTTATGGATACCATCAAAATTCGGTTATGGATATTTGTCATTGTTTAGGGGGGTTGGTTACAAGTTGTTATTGGTAATGGTCAGGAAAAAGCTGAACAAAGGAGGTTAGATTCAGGGATCTCATTCTAAAAAGAAAAATGAGGAATAGAGATATAGGATTAAAAGGTAGATTATTGAATCTACTTTTAAAAAGCAACTACTAGTTTTAAGTATTTTATATTGGCTTGGATTTTTGTATATTGATACAAATTTGAGGTTATTTTTGCTATACTGTATGTGTGTTATAGAAATGATAGGATAAAAATGTAGAATATGGAATCTACTTTTAAACCAAAAAAGCAACTGCTAGTTTTAAATATTTTACATTGATAGAGATTTTTGTACATTGATACAAATTTAAGGTTATTTTTTACAACCTACTGTACATATGTGTTTACTCTTGCTCAAGGTATTGTACCTACACAGCTCACCTAACAATGTAATGTAGATTTCTAGTCCTTGAAAGTTATTATTACAAACTATTTAGGATAATAAAGAAATGCAGGTTAGTAAGTCACCTTTTACAATCAAACTTGTAGTTATGTTAGGTATGTTTTTAACGTCAAGCAGAGATCTATTTTAGATAGGNAAGTGGTCTTCAAACACTTCAGAGATATANAGAATATGGCAGTTAGGATGTTTTAATAACTTTTTTTTAAATGACAGCGAGACATGTCTGCTCCTGGCAGCACTAATCTATTTCAAAGAAGATGATGGGAATTAAAGAAACTCCATATGGAATTTACTTTCTTTGTGGCAAAAGTTGACACTGGGCAGGAAAGTGCCCTTGCCTTGACTGCTGACAGTATGCTGTCCAAATTGGACAATCAGGACAGAAAAGAAAGTGACTGCNGAACCCTGCCAAGACCGAGCAGTACAGTCCTTCAAAAATTCTGCTTTATAGAAAAGTCTGTCAGACATTCTAGTCCTGTAGGCCAAAGATGGATGCTCCAATGTTGCAGAGGAACCTTGGGTGACTGTCTGGGCAGCCAGCTGTTTCTGTCATTTCTTAATTTTGAAGTTGTTTTCTTTGTACTTTCTGTTTAGTCAGGTAATATTATTTCCTTCTAAGGTCTCTGATGGAGTTGAAAACTACATAGTTATAGTTTTCATTGTTACTAGATTCAGAAAAGAAACTCATTAAAGAGGTCTTAATTGTATAAGATTGAGAGACATCAAAAGATAGTTTTGGGTTGGTAATACAAGTTAGGATAGAAAGTGAATTAGGTACAACATTTTGGACTCAGCAAGATAGGATAGATAATGGAGTGTTTTCTCTGAATTTGTCAAATGCTAATGGACTAGACATTGTTAATGTAATTATTGACTATATAGTTTGTACATAGTTGTACTTATTGTATATACTTTTTCCATGTTAGTTAAAAACTTTGCTTTTTTTTAGAAAAAAGAGGGAAATGTGTGATATTTGGTTTGTGTTCTGACAAACAAAGCTTGCCCGGATATCAGAGGGTGGAGCTAGCCATTAGTTAACCATAGAGGCCAGGCATGATGGCACACGACTTTAATTACAGCACTTGGGAGACTCACACCTTTGATCCTAGCACTTCAGAGGCTCACACTTTTGATCCCAGCACTTGGGAGGCACACACCTTTAATCCTAGCACTCAGGAGGTGGAGACAGGAATATAACACTGGTGGAGACAGAATCTCACATCTTTTTGGTCTGAGGATCTGGAGACATAAGAAGTCACTGGTGGGTGGCTGCTCCTTTGCTTCTCTGATCTTTCAGGTTATTACCCTGATATTTGACTCCTGTTTTTTATTGATAAGACTAATTAGGATCATGCTTCACCATACAAAATCCCAGCACGGAAGGGAAGCTAGGTGGATATGGAGCCCACCCCTACCNGAGGAGCTATTGGCCTGAGACACAGAAGGTGTGTATGTATCAGTTTTCTTGAGGATATAATTCCTGCCATGTCAACCACTCCCTAAAGCAGATCCCATATCCAAGAGTATTTGAGCAACATACACACAAAAAAAGAATATGAAGTTGGGTTAGGCAGGGAGGTAGAAGTGGATGTGGGAGGAGATGGGGGAAGATGGATGAATATGATCAAAACACATTTTGTGAAATTCTCAAAAATTTATAAAAATATTTAAAACACTGTACTTGAACATTTTTAAAAAATGACTAAATAAGAAACTCAATTTAGTGAACCTACCATTTCAATTTAATAACTGCTAATGCTTTTGCTATATTTGCTTCACCTTCTATTTTTTCTTCTTNGAAGTAACTTACAGACACTAAGCATTCTATGTAAAATGACTCACGAGCATTTCCTAAAAGTAAGGATAGTTTCATATGTAACCACAACATCATTAGAAACACCTCCCTATTATCATCTAATAGCCAGGGTACATTCAAATGGCCTCTTTACCTCTTAAAACACCTTTTATAGATATTTAGCAAAACAAGATACAGCTCACTCAGTTATCATATGAGTCTGACTCAAAAGAAAAATAGGGAATCTTAAATACCAAATGGAATCTTAAATACCAAATAACTGAAATGTTAAGAACAGGGAATAGCAGGTACTAAAATAAAGAAGTCTTTGCGGGGGATAAAGAAAAAAAAGAGAAATTATATGACCAGCCCCCAATGCAATTGGTTAGAAAAGACTTTGTTAGGGGAGCAAGAACCAGTTCATGAATGTTATTCACAAGCAAAGGAAGTTTGAATGTATTCTTCTCTTGATGTTGGCTTTACCATCTTCAAAGTGTGACTACACCAAGACTGAGTACAAGCTGAAGGAGCAATCTCACTAGTATATTCATTAGGGCTACTTTCCACTTTCTTGAGTCCCTCTGAGGCATCTTAGATGTTCAGATCTTTACTGTGGTTCATATAGCTGACTTTATTTAAATTTTGCTACTGGAGACAACTGAGCATATAATCTAGCAAAGGACTTATTTCCCTCTCAGAGGTGACTCCAACAGTCACTGGTACCTGATAGCCACACAGGAATATGACCCTTCCCTCTGCTTTCTTGCATGCCTATCAGAGAGGATGTTACTTACCACACCATCTGTGGGGCCAGAACCTGTTGTGTGAGTTATTGAGCCTTTTTCTAATATGAAAATCTAAGTTCTTTTTACCAGTTACAATTGGATTACCATTTATACAAACCCCAAATAGAGTTCAGTATTTTCCTCTTTCACTCATAGGGGACTTAAAGGTCAACAGAGCTTAAATTGGTTTTCTGAGGTCTAAGTGTAAAACAGTGGTGAATAGCAATCTTTCAGTGGGCACGACAGTTTGCTGGTCATGTCACTGAGTACCTTACTCATACCAATGTCTCTTGTGCTGTTGCCTGATAGACTTGATGGACTCATACAGTATCAAATATCTAGGGAACTGCTAACTCCATTTTTCCAGACCTTCTTCAACCTTTCTTATAGTCCCATAACACCTTGGATAGCTGCTATAGTTTCATTCTGCTGTTGTTATCAAAGTATTCTATCTAAAGTAACTTTGGGAGGACAGGGCTTATTTGCCTTACAATTTTAGGAGATCGTCCATTACTGAGAGAAGACAGAGCAGGAACTCAAGACAGGAACCTGTAGGCAGGAACCAGGAAACTATTCCTTACTGGCTCACTCTCTGGCTTGCTTACTAACTTTCTTATACTTGCCTAATAGTACTGCCCACAATGAGCTGGGTCTTCCCACATCAAGCATCAGTCAAGACAATCTCCCAGAGACATGGCCACAGGTAACACAATTGGCTAGGAAAGTAAGTGATATAGGTTCAAGATCTATATATATTAACTAGTTATCAATAGATAAATAATCTGCTTCAATATTCTGCTCAGGGTGTGACTTTATAAAAGAGATAAGCAACAACAACAATTATTCCTTTCAGGAGGTCATTATCATCACCATCACCATCATCATTATCATCATCATCATCATCATCATCATCACCACCATCCTTATCATCACTGTCATCATCATCATCACCATCATCATTATCATTTGTAGTAGACTGTAATTTAGGAAACAGTGTAATGTCTTAGCAGACTTCTGGTCACCAACCTGAATAACTTTCCTTTTGCTTCAGGCTCTGTGGAATGGTACAGCCACTGATCCAGTCTTTATTTAAAATTCAGACATTTTGTTAATCATGGATAATTCTGCATTAATTTTGAGTTTAAATAATATTTTAAAGTATTTCAAATATTGATTATTGAACTTTTTGGTATCTTCTTAAGTTTTGTACCAGGACAACTGCCTCACTTTCTTCACCCTGGACCCAGTCCTCTTGTTCTGACAATTCAGCCCAACCAAGCCTTTACTCAGGTTACTAAATGAACTAAATATTTCCTATCTTCTTTAAAAACATTTTTTATTACACATGTCTACTTATTTGGAGAAGGTAAAGACATGCCACAATGTACATTTGGAGGTCAGGGGATAACTTGAAAGAATTAGTTTTCTCCTTCCACCATGTGGGTCTTGTGAATCAAACTCAAGTTGTCAGTCTTAGGGCAAGGGTCCTCACTTAGGGCAAGAGCCATCTCACTGGCNTCTCAAAGTTTTCTCTAGATACATATATGTCATTTCCTTTATTATTCTCATAATGCTCACTTTTAGAATCATCTGTGTACATATTTCATTATCAATGTCACTTCTTCAGTTGTGAAATCCTGTTTGGTTCACCTTTGCATAATCAAAATTAACATCTATTAAAGCCTGCTGTATATAAAATTTTATTTAAGGAATAAAAAATGTTATGTCATGTGGAAAGAAATTGTAAAACACATGTTAGAAGGATTTATAACAAAATGATTACAATATTTTTATACTTTAAACGAAGATGCTCAGATAACTTTTAGACCATGATGGAAATTTACTTGAATGGAACACTTGATACATGTATGAAGCAGAATAAATAATTATGCATTTTACTAAATTTTTGTCCTCTTAGCATACCATGACTGATAGTGCGGTGGTTGAATGAGAATGGCCCCCATACACCCATGTGTTTGAATACTTGGTCCCCAGTTGGTAGAACTGGGAAGGATTAAGAGGTGTGTCTTTGTTGGAGGAGATGTGTCACCGAGAGAGGGCTTTGAAGTTTGGAGACTCACACCTTTCCCAGGGTGTTTTTTCTGCTTCCTGCTTGTGAATCAAGATGTGAGCTCTCAGCTGTTTCTGCTGCTGCGTCTGTTCCACCATCATGGACTATGTAAGCCCCTGAAACCACAAGCCCACTTAAAGGCTTTCTTTCATAAACTCCCTTGGTCATGGTGTTTTGCCATAACAATATAANAGAATGGCATACAAATAAAAGAGAGAAAAGTAGTAGAAATATACATAGGTAGAAAAAAGGTACAGAGAAAAAGGTATTAAAAACATAGAACTTAATGCTTGCCTATGCTAATCTACAAAAAAGATTCTGTATGCAGAGACTCAGGGTTGATTGTACAATTTATCTTTAAGAAATTTGATATAGTATTACCATGGGACATGACACAGTAATTTATTTCTAAAATGTTAGATTGTGTTAGTATTTTCAGATTAAACTTCATTTTCTTCTTGACATAACTGACTAGTGCTTTCATTAGGATTTATTTTAAGTTGATTCTGTGCTGAAAAAAATGGCAAAAGAAAGAGAAACTGCACATTTCTCTATTATGGTGGCTGTGTCCAGAGCAGCATAGTAGAGCCTTCTGTTGGGTGAAAAGGACCAAGGAAAAGCACTCTGCCCCTGACTTGACCCCAGGAGGGCTTGAAATCCCACCAAACTCCAAGCTTGCCCCAAGAATCAGGCTGCAGAATCCTACCAATCCCTGAGGTCCCTGAGCACAAAATGCCACCAATCCCTGAGCTTGCCCCAGAAACAGACCACAAAAATCTACCAATCCCAAGCCACCCTGAAAAACTCCACCTCCCCTAAGAAATCCTGTGTAAGGTCTGTACCCTGTTCAGTTTGCTGCGATTTCTCACCATAGGCAGCCACCCCCTGGATTCTTACTTCCCAATAAATCTCTTGAGTGAGGTTTGCTGTGCAGTGTGACATTTTCACCTTGTTGAGCCAAGCCTAACTTTCAGAGTGGTGTTGAGCAGAGCAGAACTGTAACACTTTCACTGGGGAAACTTACCCATAGAGGACCAGAGCTGTAACACTTCTCTAGAGCAGAGTAGAGGAGATCTGTAACAACTTGGCTCGGGGAAACCCTCCCCTGCCTGAGCAGAGTTGTTATACTTGTAATCGGTAAACCTTTCTTTGGAGCAGAACTATGAGCAGCTATGCTATACTTACCATGATTTTGTGGTATTCCTTGGCCTCTGACCACCAGGATACTTTTCCATCCAAGCTGCAATGCTTACACCTTTTATTTTGCTATTTTATGCACTATTTCTTCATTGTTCTATTCATTGTAGACAGGACCCCAGGTTGCACATTAGTTTTTTGCATAAAGATTATTTTGACACACAAATGGAAAACATCCTATAACTATTAGTAGTGATATAAAATGTGAAACAAGAATTTCAAAGTGCTCCTGAATATCTTTTGAGGATGTTTTACTTTTGCTGTACATTCAAGTCTTGCTCATATTTCCACTGTTTATTTGCACCCATCAGTTAGCTATTGCTGTGTAATGAAACCTTCTAAACTTTAGTATCTGAAAATAACAATATTTTCTTATTTCTTATGTCAACCTTCCAATCAAGAGAAATAAATATTTTAAAGAAAAAAAATGAATTACTGAATTGATAGAGAAGTTCAACTGGTCTGGATCAGGATTTCCTGGTCTTGGGTAGGCTCATTCATGGATACTAGGTCATCTGATAGGCCAACTGAGGGCTAAATGTGTAGGTTTCTCCAAGATGGGAGCTTATCTTTGTTCTACATACTATGTTGTTGTCTAGCAGGTAATAAACCTGGGTTTGTTACATAACAATGGTATAGTTCAAAGGCAAAGAGAATGGGCACACATGACATTAATTTCATTGTCTCTTTGCATATAAGAAAAAGACATAATAGGAAAGTCTCTCTCTTTTGAGACCAGGTCTCACTATGTAGCTCTAGCTGGCCTGGAATGTGATCTGCCTGACTCTGCCTCTACTTTTTCTGGTATTAATGGTTTGTGACACTACATCCAGCCAAGGGATAGTTCCTTACTTGATCATTAGCTTACAGTATGTGGCATCATAGACTCTGTCTTTCCGACTGGAGAGGCTCTTCTAGTTGTAAGAATTAAGTTGCCTTGTAGGATATCAGGTATCAAGGGACTGGTNGGGTCTCCATGGAGCTGAGAGTGACCTCTGGTTGACAGCCAGAAAGCAAACACCTCATTCCTAGCACCACAGAGACGTGGAATTTTGCCAACAATCACTTGACCTTGAGCTATAAAAGAATGTTGGCTAGCTCATTCTCACATTGTAGTTTTGTGAGAGCTGTAAAGAACCAGGTAGGCTGTATACAGAATCCTGACCATGGAAATAGTAGGAATAGGGTTATACTGCTGGCAATTAAACAGATGGTGATTTGGTCTGCAACAATGGAAAACTAATATGTAAGTGGAGGGGAGAATTAAAAAAAAAGACTTTAAAATCAAGTTATAAGCAGAAAACAAGAAAAACTTTTATAAACACCACAGACAGGGGTTTAATTAGGTGTCGTGTTGAAACACAAATTTAATTATTAGATTCCTGATGGCCAATGTTGAGTGGAAAACACAAACTTCTATTATTATTTCTGCATTTGTTTTTGCACATGGTTCCTAATGGCAGATGTAAAGAACACAAGCATCAAAATATGAGGTACCCAAGCACAAATGTGGTGGGCGAGGTTTCTCTAACAGCATGACAGGCCATGTTAAAGAGCTGAACAAGTTGGAGCTGTGAGGCTTGAGCACTGAATGATCTAGCTTCCTGCACATATTTATGGTAATGCAACATTTGGTGTGGAAGTGGACAGTGATCAGGTGCTTACTTTATTCGTGTGTGTGTGTGTGTTTGTGTATGTGTGTGAATGCTCAAGTGTGTATAGATGCACATGTGTGTGTGTATGCTCATGCATGTATGTATACAGGCATGTGGATGGAGGCCAGAGGAGCCATCTGTTTCCTCCTCCACAGTAATGGGATTACAACTGCCTTCCACCCATCCAGCCTTTTACAGAGATCAGACTTAAGTCTGTGTGTGTCCAGTATGCTTGGTTTGTAGACTGTACTACGTTCCCAGCTCTAGAAAGCCTGGCTTTGGACTTGTAACCATCCTTCCTCTTTAAACAGAGTCCTTGCGCTGCCTCTTTTGTTCAATAATTGGAGGAACAAGAGGAAAGTACAAAGGCACAGGTTGTCTGTAACCATACAGAAGTAGAAGAGATGCTATCTCCCATCTCCACTACTATATCACAACCCCTACCATACTATCTTTTTTAATGTTTATTTATTTATTCTCTCATGCAATACATCCTGACTACAGCTTCCCCTCCCTCCACTCCTCCCATCCACACTCCACCAGCCCTCTCCCCTAGATCCACTCCTCCTCCATTTCCCTTCAGAAAAGAGCAGGCCCCCAGGGATATCAACTGAACACAGCATAACAAGTTACCATAAGACTAGGCACAACCCTCATATCAAGACTGCATAAGGCAATCCAGTCGGAGGAAAAGGGTCTCAAGAGCAGGCAAAAGAGTAAGAGACACCCCTACTCCCACTGTTAGGAGTTGCCCCCAAACACCAAAGCAACAACCATAACATATATGTAGAGGACCTAGAGCAGACCCACTCAGGCTCTGTGATTGCTGCTTCAGTCTCTAGGAGCCCCATGAGCCCTACTTAGTTGATTCAGTGGGCCATGCTCTTCCTGTGTCCTCAACTCCTCTGGCTCCCACATTTCCTCCCCGCCTCTTCTGCAGAGCTCCTCAAGCTCTGAGGGGAGGAACCCAATGGAGATCTTCAACCTGGGCTCTCTCTTAAGCTCCTTCTTCTGGTTTGGTCCTCAAATTACACCAATCATTGGTTGGCCACTCCCACAAGTTCTATGCCACCATTACCCTGGCACATCTTGCAGGCAGGACAGATTTTATGTAGGTCAAAGGTCTTGTGGCTAAATTGGTGTCCCAGTCCCACCACTAGGAACCTTGCCTGTTACAGAAGATGGACAGTTCAGGCTCCATATCCTCCATTACTAGGAGTCCTTGCTAAGATCACCCTCATAGATTCCAGGGAGTTTCCACTGCACTAGGTTTCCACATCACTCCTCAAATGCCTCCCAATTCTAGGTGTCTCTGCCACTACTCTCTCCCTCCATCCCTCTTACCCTACTGATCCATCCTCACCTGCCCCCAGTTCATCCACAAAATCATTCTCTTTCCCCTTCCTGGGGAGATCCATGTGCCTCTCCAGAGCCCTCCTCTTTACCCAGTCTCTCTGCATTTGTGCAATAAATCATGATTATCATTTACTTAAGAGCTAATATCCACTTATAAGTGAGTATATACCATGTTTGTCTTTGTGTGTCTATGTTGCCTTGTTCCAGATGGTTTTTTTCCAGTTCTATCCATTTGCTAGCAAATTTCATGATGTCATTTTTTTTTCAACATCTGTATACTACTCCATTGTACAAATGTGCCACATTTTCTTTATCCATTCTTTGGTTGAGGGACATCTAGGTTGTTTCTAGTTTCTGGCTATTATAAATAAAGTTGCTATGAACATAGTTGGCCAAGTGTCCTTGTGGTAGGATGGATTGTCCATCAGTTATATGCTCAAGAGTAGTATAGCTGGGTCTTGAGGTAGACGGGATTCCCAATTTTGAGGAACCACCACACTGATTTCCATAGTGGTTGTACAAGTTTGTACTCCCACCAGCAATGGAGGAGAGCTCCCCTTGTTTCACATTATCACCACCATGAGCTATCATTTGTGTTATTGATCTTAGCCATTCTGACAGGTATAAGGTGGAATCTCAGAGTAGTTTTGATTTGCATTTCCCTTGCTACCTAGCAAAATATGTAATTGCTGAGTTATGTCACTAAAAGCCACAGAAAGCATTTGTTATGTCATAGTTTCTGTGGGTTTGATGTAGGAGAACAGCTTAGCTAGCACTTCTCACTCAGGGTGTCTCATAATGTAGTAAAGATATGGCTGATGTGTAGACATCGACAGCCTTGACAAGTACTAGAGGCTCCATTCCCAATAAGAAGTCGGTGTTGGTTATTTGCACAGGACCTCAGGTCCTTACTGCATAGCCATGCACTGAAATACAGAATGTATGGGAAACTAAGTTTGCAAGAATACAAGAAGAGGGGTTTAAAGCATTTTAGCTCAAGTACCTAAGGAACATAAGTGCTGACTAAAAGTAAAGGTAGGGAATAAAAATTTGGTGGGGTTAACATTTAGGCTATAGCTGAAACTGTGGAATGAATGTGATAGCTCAATGGGAAAGCCTCTGAAGAGGAAGAGGAGCTGCAGCAATAGTCAGACATGGTTGTCAGAGACACTGTTCCTGGGTGAGAATCATGTGACAGTATGCTGAAGAGTCATTGAAGTTATTACTTTCAAGCTGACTCTGGTTTCATTGTTGAACTTTTTGATGTCTGGTCTTGTTTGCATTGAGAATCTTGTCTAGGAGCTAGGACACTCTCCTGAAGAGTCCAACCCCTAACAGAATTAGTAACAGAGGTATGTTGGAGGCATGAATTACCTTTGACTGAAATCACTAGCTGGCTCCCTTGGAGCTTGAACTGTGAAGAGAAGCTAGATGTTCATGAGAAAATACATCTGTAGAGATCAAACACGAAATGTAAACCCTCTAGACAAGAAGGTAGGTAGAGATGAGGGTCTAGAATCATGAATTTCATTTTCAATACAGTGGAAAAGACCAAGAACAGGAAATAATAACCAGAATCTGAAGAGATGAATCTGTAGTTAGAAGCACTGACTGCTCTTACAGGGTACCTGGGTTTGATTTCCAGCACCCACAAGGCAGTTCACAACCATCTACAACTCCAGTTCCAGGGGATCTGACCCCCTTCTGGCCTCTGCAGGCACTGTATGCACATGGTATGTAGACATACATGCAAGCAAAATACCCATACACATACAATTTTTAAAAATATCAAAGAAAACAATTTAAAACAAACAAAGGAATTAAGAGACATTGCTCACATTTGTCAAGCACTTGCTGCATATCAGACACTATCCTAAGACAGTATCCTAAGACACTATTCTGTGACCATCTAATGGTCACAGAAAATTATCTTACCTACTGCTGTAACCAAATATTTGAGATTGGGTGATTTATAAAAACAAATTAACTTCTTGTAGTTCTGAAAAATAAGGCCAAGATCAAAGTGCTAGTGGGTTCCAATTCTGAGGAGGGTGAGGTCTCTCCTTCCTGCTTGGTGCACTGTTGCTGAATCTTTTGGAGCAGACAAACATTGTCTCTAGGGGTAGGGATGGGGGATAGAAAGGTGGGAAGACACCCCCTCAGAGCTCTTTTATAGGCCCATTCTTCCATGAGGGCTGTGTCTCAGACAGAATCATTTCCCAAAGTCTCCACCTCTTCATACTATATTGTCAGGGATTAAGTTTCAATATGTGAATTTGAAGGAGACACAAAGCATTCAAACTGGAGCAAATGCTGTGAGGTGGTTCCTCTGGTCATTTGTCACTTTTATAGATGAGGAATTGCAGTTTAGGGAATTGGCTTAGTGTTGCTCAGCAAATAGCATGGCTAAATCCAACCAGTGCCTTCCCATCCAAAGCCAGCTTCCTCACCCACAATCAGCTAAGAACACTGTTGTTGCTGGGTCTGGGCATATCATCTTTTGGAACAGCAGCTTTGACATCGCTCTTGTCTTTGAGAGGCTTCAGAACATCCTTCTATTTTCATTGCCTAGACATGCGGCTTCAAATAAAGCCATAGGGAGAATCCAGTTTGTAGTAGAATGTTTGTCTGGTCCCACCTGGCTCCTGAGGCTGCTCAGACCCAAGTAAACACACAGAGGCTTATATTATTTTCAAACTATGCCCTAATGGCTCAGGCTTCTCATTAGCTAGCTCTTACATCTTAAATTAACCCGTTTCTATTAATCTATGTTTTGCTACATGTTCCGTGGCTTTACCTGTCTGCTGGTATATTGTTCCTTCTGCAACAGCTCATATATCCTGACTCAGCCTTCCTCTTCCCAGAATTCTCCTTGTCTGCTTATCCTGCCTATACTTCCTGCCTGGCTACTGGCCAATCAGCATTTTATTTATCAAGCAATCAGAGCAACACGTATTCACAGGGTACAGAAAGACCAAGGAGCAACATGTAATGGGACGCAGGTGAAGCTACAGAATACATGGTGACATATAGATTAATAGAAATGGGCTGAGTTTAAGTTTAAGAGCTAGTCAGTAATAAGCCTGAGCTAATGGCCAAGCAGTTATAATTAATATTAGCCTCTGAGTAATTATCTTATAAGTGGCCATGGAACCGTGGGTCCTGGCAGGATCTGGACCAAACTTTCTCTTACACCAATTCTTGTGGGACTGGTCCTGGGAAGGTCTACCCACATGGAATTCTCTGGGTTGAATAGGAGGAGAACTCAACTTTAACTCACATTTTGTAATAAAAATCTAGAGTGTTTCATGAAGCCTAAGGATGGGCCTGTGGCTGGGTTTCATGCATCCTAGAGGTATTCCATAGTGACTGGGAACTTCCAAGACAGAGTCTGTGAATCTCATGTCTACATACCAGGACTGAGCCACATAGTGAGACCTTGTCTCAAACAACCAAGGGCTGAGGCCATGGCTTGATGTAGGGTGTTTGTCTAGCATGTGCAGGGCCCTGGTTTCAATTCCTAATACTACAATGTAAAAATGATCTCTCTCCCCCCATTTCACCTTCTTCTTTCCCTTTATAATTATAATTTCTTACCTCTATCTCTATTTTCCAAATTCTCTGCTTATATGATGGGAGCCATAATCTTGAGTCTTGACAGCTCTGGAACTTCACATTAACCTCAAAGTATATTGCCCTAGAAAGCACCATTAACTTCACCTGGGAAATCAATAGATGTGTAAAAAAATCTAGGTCCTTCTGGGCATGATGGCTCATGCCTTTAATCTTAACAGAGACAGAGACAAAAGCAAGCAGATCTCTGTGAGTTCAACATCAACTCAGTCATAATTAGTTCCAGGCTAGTCATAGCTACATAGTGGGACCGTATCTTAAATTTTTTTCAGGTTCCACACCCAATATACTGAATCAGAAACTGCTATGTTCTCCAATAATCCCCCTAATGCATGGCAAGTTTCAGAAACACTAGGTTCTAACTTATGTTTTTCCACCTAGAAAGACTCTGGACAATTTGGAATTCCAGGTGTTATAAAGACACCTTGACTCTGGGACCCAATCTCTACCAGGTGGTTCCTGCTGTATTTAATCTTACCCATCTCACTGAAAAACAGATGAACAGGATAGCGGTGAAGGAAGATTCAGGGGAACTTGGGGAAAGAGATGACATGTATTGGAAATGCTGCATGGGCACAAAAATAAGAACAATTAAGACAAAATTTTATACTTTGCATCTGAGAGCTGCTTCTGCTGGTTAAGACATTGACACATGAATCCAGGAAGATTGACAAGGCTTAGGAGCTGGTGTTCAGGAGGCAGCCAGTGGATGAGGTGGCTTAAGGACTGACACAACCCTGGTTTATGGCCTACGGTATTGACAGTCACCCCAACAGCTATATCATGGACCTCCTTGCCCCCATCAGTTCCCATCCACTAGGCTGTCTGCTTAGATCTTGTGAGATGGATTAGGTGGAGTAGTTGTTAATGTAGCTTCATGGCCCTAGTGGGTATGTGGAAACTCTTTCAGGTGCTTTATAAGTCATTTCCACAATTGTAAGATTTTATTTGTCTTTTCAGTGTATTGACTGATCATTGAATCTACTCTAAAAGAAGATATAAAAATAATAGGATAAAAGGGTAGATTATTAAATCTACTCTTAAAAAAGATATAAAAATGATAAGATAAAAAATAGATTTTTAAATCTACTAAAAAAAAAAGAGAGAGGGCTGGAGAGATGGCTCAGAGGTTAAGAGCACCGACTGTTCATCCAGAGGTCCTGAGTTCAATTCCCAGCAACTGCATGGTGGCTCACAACCATCTGTAATGTGATCTGGTGCCCTCTTCTGTATACATAATAAATCAATAAATTAAAAAAAGAGAGAATATGGATATGATGATAAAAGGTATATTATTAAATCTACTTTTAAAAAGGAACTACTTGTTTTAAATATTTTACATTGGATTGGATTTTTGTATATTGTATACAAATTTTGGACTCACTAAAATAGGATAAGTAATAAAAAATTTTTGTCTAAATTTGTCAAATGTTAATGGACTAGACATTGTTAATGTATTTCTTGACTATATATATTGTACATGCTTATTGTATATAATTTTCCTTATTTAGTTATAACCTTCATCTATTATTTTAGACAAAAACGGGGAAATGTGGTTGATATATTGTGCACTCTAATAAACTTATCTGGGGTCAGAGAACAGAACAGCCACTAGATAGACATAGAGGCCAGAAAATGGTGGCACACACACCTTTAATCCCAACACTTGAAATCCCATGTCTTTGCTTGGGAAGGACACATGCCTTTAATCCAAAGAAGTGATGACAGGAAGCAGAAAGGTATATAAGGCATGAGAACCAAAAATTAGAGGCTTTTTAAGCTTTGATGTTTTGAGCAGCAGTTCAGCTGAGGTTCATTCGGGTGAGGACTCAAAAGACTTCAGTCTGAGGAAAGAAGATCAGCTGAGGAGTTGGCAAGGAGAGGTTGGCTGTGGCTTGTTCTACTTCTCTGATCTTTCAGCTTTCACCCCATTACCTGGCTCTGGGTTTTTTATTAATAAGACGTTTTAAGATTCACATTACAATTGACATTTACAATAATGGTGTAAAAACAATGACAGGAAGATTTGCTGGCTCCTCAGAAGAAATCAGGACAGTGGTACACTTTGGGGTATATATCTCAAGCAATCAAATACTTCCATGTTTATTGCTGTACTGTTCCCAATAACCAAGCTATCAAATCAACCTAGGTGCCCATCAGTGAGTGAATAGATAAAATGTATTATATGTACACAATGGAGTTTCATTCAATCATAACAAAGAAGGAACTCATGCCATTTTCTGGAAAATTGGTGAAACTGGGGAGCATTTTGTTGAGTGAACTAAAGCTAGAGTTGGAAAGACAGTGGTGGCATATGGAATGACAAAGGGAAAAGAGGTTGAGGAGGAACACTAAAGAAGTATGATAGTAGAGTTGAGTATGACCGAGGTGCATTATGAGAAGGTTAGGAGATATCATAATGAAACCTCTTTGCTGTGGGATGTCTTTTGTATGCTGTGAATATGTGTGGCTCCCACTGGATAATAAATAAAGCTGTTTTGGCCTATGGCAAGAAAGCTTANAGCCAGGCAGGAAATCCAAGCAGAGATACAGAGAGAAGAAGGGTAGAGTTGAGAGAGACGCCAGCCACCACCCGAGGAGCAACAAGATGCCAGCAGACGGGTAAAGCCACAGCCACGTGGCAACATATAGATTAGTAGGAATGGGTTAATTTAAGATGAAAGAGCTAGCTAGCAAGAAGCTGAAGCCATAGGCCATACAGTTTGTAATTAATATAAGCCTCTGAGTGATTATTTTATAAGTGGCTGTGGGACTGTGGGGCTGGGTGGGATTGAGAAACTTCCAGCTACACCTATTTCTTTGTAAAATTAACATATGCTAAAGAAAGGGCAGTGGCCCTTGAGGGTGGTTACACTGTGTTCGTGTTCTACATGACCAGATGTGCACAGAAAAGCAAGAGCTTGTCTCACTTATGCCTTTCATAAACTACAGAATTATTTTATAAGGGATTAGTTCTTTAGATTTATTTATTTATTTGCTTGTTTGTTTCTGTTTATTTATTTATGTTTATGAGTGTTTTGCCTGCATGTATGCATGTGCACCATGTGTGTGCAGTGCCTGAGGAGGCCAGAAGACAGCCTAGACTTGGAGTTAAAGAAGGTTATGAACTGTCATGTGAGTGCTGGAAATTGAACCTGGATCCCCTGCAATATTGTTAACTGTTCTTCATCTCTAACCCATCTCTTCAGTCCCTATTTTAGTTTATTTATTTATTTTGAGACAAGGTCTCACTGTTTAGCCCTGGCTGGCCTGGAACTCCCTCTGTAAGCCAGACTGGCCTTGAACTCACAGAGATCNATCTGTTTTTGCCTCCCTAGTGCTGGGATTAAAAGTGTGTTCCACTACATTCAACTTTATTTTATATTTAATTATGTGTTTATGTGTGTCTGTGCACATGAGTGCAGGTGCCCATGGAGGCCAAATGGGGGAGTGGGTCTCNTGGAGCTGAAGTTACTAGTACCTATGAGGAGCCCAACATGGGTGCTGGGAATTGAACTCAGGTCCTTTGAAGAGCAATGTGTGCTCTTGACCATCAAGCCTCAGAAACAGAAATTCTTGATTAACTTTCAGCCTTGGATTACAGCTAATGTTTAGTGACAAATAGTTCACATAATGTATTCCCACTGCTTGGTAGAGTGTGTTACTATTTGTATAAAAAGCCCTACACAACTGTTTGGGTTGGGAGCTGAATTAGCCACTTTTTCATGAAAAACCATTCTTACTCGAAAGAAAGACTGACAGACAGGCTATAGTATTTGGCAGACATTTCCTGTCACTTCAAGGAAAACAACTGACAGTAGTTGTTGCCAATGATAACATTTGAGCTTTCAAGTGAACATTGTAATTTTGGAAGATTTTGTATCTACCACCATGCGCCTGGCAGTTTCCCTACGTGAGAAACTTGTCAAAATGAGACTGATGGTGAAGCCACTCAAAGCATTAACATTGGGAAGTTCTGTAGAACTCAGTGAACTACCGTTTTCAAAATGACCCTTTCATGAGGTTACAAAATTGTTCATGGGTAAATAATACATTCACAATGCAAGAGAAAACAATGAATTTTTAACATTTATTGATGTATTCCTAGGCTCTACATTATAAGAAATGTTTAAGAAACTACCAATCATCAAGTTTTAGTATACTATCAAAAAGCAGATCTACCACTGTCCAAAGGTCTGTTAAGATATCCTCTCCCCAGCTACATACTTGTGTAAAGCTACATGCTCTTCATATACTCCAACCCAAACCACACACTTAGTGCAGAAGCAGCTATGAGAACCCAGCTGTCTTCCATCAAAACAAAAATAAGAGATTTCCTCTAATATAAAACAATGCCTAGTCTTTCTTTTCACTGGCTTTTTTTGTCTTGGAAAACAGTTATTTTTTCCACAAAAAGTTATTTATGTTAATATGTGATGGTTTTATTATTGCTATTTTTTAATGAATTAAACTTTTTTGAATCTCATATTTAATTTCTAATGTGGTAGGTGTTGATACATATTATTCATATTAAGATTCTTTGAGGTCTTCAATAACTTCCAAGATTATCAAGGGGACCCAAGGCCTAAAAGTTCAGGGTGACTGAATTAGAAGGCTCAGCTATGACAACTACAAGATGTATGCAGAATAGGAGATGTTGTGGAATATTGTTTTAAGAAATCTTACATTTGTTTATGCTGTGGAACATTTATTTTAATGATGCAAAGATATGCTGCATTCTTTATGTTGCATTTGTTTAATTCTGTGAAGCTGTGATGCTTTGCCTGTCTAAAACACCTGATTGTTCTAATAAAGAGCTGAATAGCCAACAGCTGGGCAGAGAGAAAGACTAGGTGGGGTTGGCAGGCAGAGAGAATAAGTGAGAGGAGAAAAGCCTAGAGGCAAAAGGTGGATGAGATAATTTAAGAAAAGCTGGTTAGAAACAAGCCAAGCTAAGGCTGGGCATTTATAAGTAAGAATAAGACTCTGTGTGATTTATTTGGGAGCTGGGTGGTGGGCCCCCAAAAGAGCTAAAGGCAAAAGAGGAAAACAACCAACAACAAGGAGATGCATGGATTGATTCAAACAATTTGGCAATTCTTTTTCTTAAAGTAGCATTCCAGGGGTGAACAGGTGGGAGTCTAATGCAGTCAGGTAGGTAGTTCTATGAGTCATCCAGGGTCTCAGATTCTGCCATGTTGCCCTGGCATCCCCTGGGACACAGGTTCTTAATCTAGGGTCTTTAATTTCAGAGTGTGCATGAACTAGGGTAGGGCACCTCTAATAGAAATGCAAAATGCAAAATCAACAATAATTTGTTGATTTGTTGACAATAGTGAGCCATAGGCATTTCCACAGCACATTATATTGGCTGAAAGTACTTCAAAATACTGTCCCTGACATCACTACTTTGAAACCATGTTGTTAGAAGTCTGCTAGATTTTGTTAGGTAATATATCAGTCAGAAGTATATACAGTGTATATACAGTGTATATACAGTGANATACCACAGATTTCTATCTTAGTTGCCTCTTTGTCAAGTTGACATAAGCTAGTGTTTTGTGGGAAGAAGAATCTTAATTGGTGAATTGTCTCTGTCAGATTGGCCTACGGGGAAGCCTGTGGGTCATTTTCTTGATTGATGATTGATGTGGCTGGTACTAGCCTTGAAAGTGATGCTAACCCCTGGCCAGGTAGTCCTGGGAGGTGTAAAAAAGACAGTTGAGCATGAGCCTGAGGAGCAAGGCAGTGTGCAATGTTCTTCCATGCTTGCTGCTCCAGTTCCTGCTTTAGCTTCCAGTCTTGAGTTCCTGTTCTGATTTCCCTTTAAGATAAAGTATAAATTGTGAACTGAAATAACTGTTTCCTCTCCAAGTTACTGTTGGTCATGGTGTTGCATCACAGCAATAGAATGCAAACCAAGACAGACAGATTTACTCTTAAATAATTTAACAGTTATCTTTCATTATGATCCAGCATCGGTTCATGCACTTAAAACACCTTTGGGCCAATGTCAGGGTTGGGGTGGAGGGGCACAAGATAACAAATGTGACTGAAGAGCTGTGTTCTAAGGTCATGATCAAGGGCAAGTGTGTGTGTGTGTGTGTGTGTGTGTGTGTGATGTGTGTGTGT
>LZPO01097324.1:81383-104562 GCA_001675575.1 Neotoma lepida | reverse complement strand
CAAGATAGATATTATTCTCCTGTCCTTTCTCAGCGTGCATGGAATCTGGCCCATCGTGGCCTTGTGTTTCTGAGGTTTCAGTAGCTTTCTTCTTTAGGATCTCTTTCTTCACAGATTGTATCTGGGATTTTGGTTTTGATACTTTGACATCTTAAGTCAATTTTATTGTAGTATTATGGAATTTTAGGGTAATTTCATGAAGTTGATCTCAGTAGTCCCAACTGTTGACAAATGACTCTTATCGTTTAGTTTGGTACAAGATGCTGGGAATGTGGGTCTAATTCCTTTAGTCAACCTCACTTAATGGTTTGGGACAATTAATTTCCAATTGTTTCCCAGTAGAGCAGATTTACTCGTATATTAATGAGGCACAGGTGTGGGCCCCTGGTGCCTGAATGCCTGTGAGGCAGTTCAGTTGTTTGTCTACTCAGCCACAGGTACTACAAGGTATTTAAGCTTGCCTTTAACAGTTTTTACACTGAGGCTTTTACAGTTTTGATGTTTTCTTGAAATTTCTCTGAAATTTTCACACTGATCATGTAGAAAGACGCTGTGGAGATTTGAATAGGAAACATGCACAGTTAAAAAAGATGGTATTCTACTACATTTAATTGTCCAGCCAAGCAGGAAACAAAACAGGATTATTCAAAGAGTTATTTCATGTGAGAAGTCAGTATAATCCATAGGCTACTTCTTTCTTATGTAATTTTGGAAACAGGTATACCTTTGTTAATAGATAAATAAGTCATATATTTTATTAAGACACATTTCCTTACTTATTCACTGAACTACACTACCAGTGTTTTCAAGGAAATGGAATAGCCTCCATAGACATTACAAATCTCAGAAGCTAGGATAATTATAGCGATCTACATATTCATTAAATCTAAAGAAGAACTGTGTCCAAGAAGACAGCCATTCGTTCAGATACAGAACACCACTAAATATATGCATTTTAAAAGTTAAATTTCTTAGGCTATTTAAAATTAGTTTCCTGTAGCACTCCTCTTGTAGTAGAAGGATTTTAACAAAAGGACACCACTGATCTGGTTTCTTTTCCACAGCAAAGAATGGGAAGAACTATTTGTAAACAACAATTACTTGGCAACAATAAGGCAGAAGGGGATTAATGGGCAGCTGAGAAGCAGCAGGTTCCGCAGCATCTGCTGGAAGGTAAGAAGGAAATGTTTATTTACAGTGTGTGGTGGCAGTGTATCAGCACATTACCTGATACCCTGGAAGCTTACCCACACAGGGAACACTGAACTTTCCTGGATAGTTCACTCCTTTTTTCTTTCCCATTTATGTCTACCTTTATCTTTAGCACATTGGCTGATAAGGGTGAACCACCTGGGCAAGTGGAGCTAGTAAAGGAGTCCCTTGAAGTAACTCTTTTCACGGTGAGCATTTCAGAGCAGCACTATTCAGTGATGCGGAGGAGGCTTTTTCAGACAGGAAAAGTGGAGGGGCAAGCTTCAAGTTGCTGTTGTTTGAGCTGCTATCATTTTGTCTTCCTCCTTTTGTCTTACTGAAGAGCACATGGAAAAGACTAAACACTCTTTTGTTAGAAACATAAAATGGAGGGCAACCAGGAGAGTAGAAGGAAATTGGGTCATTCTCCTTCAGAGAGAAGGGTCATTGGTTACCAAAAGTGGTAATGATAATCTGCAGTCATCATTTTAATTGCTTTGAAAAATTAGCCCTTTTCGTTCTCTGAAATGAATGAATTTGGGTGTAGACTTATTTTTTAAATGACCTCTATCAGTATTTTAAAGGCTGTCTGCATAAATTGAGCTTGTAAAGTGTGTGCAAATCAAAACAATAAGATATATATGATGTATTATATAGTTCTAGATTTAATAATTTAGATTTAATAATGAAAATACATTTTTCTTCTTTAGAGGCAGACTGGAGACCTGCTGTTAGAAAATTTGTATTCAAATGTTCCTGCCCCACCCTCACTCCCTGTTGTTTAACTTTAAGTGTATTTCATTTGCTGAAAATAAACCTAAGTCTGGATTCACTTTAGTAATGTATGAAATTAAATCAAATTTGTCATTGTAAGAATGTATTTTGATAAGCTGATTGCCAGTTGTAAATTACATTCTCTACTGTTAAATATGCAGCCTCACGTCTGTGTCCTGGGTCTTTAGCCCTCAGGCCACTCACTTGATGAAAACCTAGGGACTGCTTACCAGGTGTTGCCTGCAATAACTTCCTATCATTCCCAGGGAGGTTAGAGTTGAACTTCCATGTGCTTTCCTCCCTTTTTAGAATAAATCTTGAAGAAAGCTTAGATCTATTTTGTGGTTTAACTTTTTAATTCTTGCTTTTAACCATTGATTATTTAGTTTTTGACTATTCTAACCATATTTTTTTATATATCTGTGAACATATTATTGGGAATTGAAATGATTGTATTGAATGGGACATGTCATGAATGGGGTGTTTCTTTAAATTTTCAAACGATCTTATTTAGCCTGGTTTTCATACTTAGTTGGTTTCTTTTTTACAAAGTTTTCTCTTTTTCTCCCTCCCAATAGCTCTTTCTTTGTGTTCTTCCTCAAGAGAAAAATCAATGGATAAGTAGAATTAAAGAACTAAGAGCATGGTATAGCAGTATTAAAGAAATAGTAAGTAAAAAGTAAATGTAACTAATGCAGTTATTTTCATATGCTTACTTTAAAGTTCACTAGCCTCTGATCTTTCAATGTATCTCTTTCTTTACCAGCATATCACTAATCCAAGGAAAGTTGTTGGCCAGCAGGATCTGATGATCAACAATCCCCTTTCACAAGATGAAGGAGTAAAGTTCCTTTTTATTCTGTTTATTTGTTTGTTTTAAAATTATTTCATTATTTTATATGTATGTGTGTTTTGCCTGCGTGTATGTCTGTACCATGTGTGTGCCTGTTGCCTTTAGAAGCCAGAGGAGCATGGTAGATCCCCTGAAACTGAAATTAGGGGTGGTTATGAGCCATGATATGAGTGCTGGCAACCAAACCAAGTCCTCTGCAAGAGGAGCCAGTGCTCTTAACTACTGAGTCATTTCTCGAACCCTTTCTCTATTCTTGTTCCAACCTCTTTTCATTCTGAAAAACATGCTTTAATGATTTATGTCATCTGTGTAGGTAAGAGTACTTTATATGACAATCCCTATGTAAACAATTTATTTCATGCCCTGTGTTTTGATTATTCTAAATACTGAACTCCTAAATCCTGATTGTGGTTGTGTGTATGTCACATGTATATATGCACACCCTTAGAGGCCAGAGGTGGACGTGGTATCCGGCTCTATCATTCTTTGCCTTGTTCCCTTGAGACGGGTCTCTCACTAAAGCTCAAGCTTGCTTTCAGCTAGACTAGCTGACTAGGATCCACCTGTNTCTGCTCCCCAGTGCTGGAGTTAGAGCCACGAAGGCCATGCTCAGCTTTGTATGTGGACGCTGAGGATTCCAACTCAGGTTCTCACGCTTGCATCTCACTTGCTGAGGTATTGTTATTTACCGTGCACGAGAACGGATCACAAGATACAACAAAACCCACTTTAGGAGTTTTATTAAGGGGACAGGAAAGGGGGGCTAGTGCTGCAGGCCTGCCTGAGAGGAGAGAAATGTGAGGAAATGGGGGAGGGAATGGGTGGAGTCTGCTTTGAAGGATCACCTTGAGCATGCTGTGGGGGCTTATGTAGCCGTGTCATGCACGCCCATAGATTATGTGGCAAGTATGAAGAATTAGTAGTACCTAAGGCCCTGTAGTGACTAAGCATTTTGCCTGAATGCTGACAGCTCATTCATGGTTATGGGACTCTGAAAGTGGCTAGAAGGGTGTTGGGAATGATAACAGGTATCTATTTACTCAGCACCTGTGGGCCCATCTCTTAAAGGTGCTGCCACCTCCCAATAGTGCTAAGCCACTAAGCTTTCAACACAGCAGCCTTTGCGAGCTATCAGGATCTACACCATAGCAATTTCTCTTGAGTTATCCACTGTACTCTACATTATTTCTTGCTTTTTAAATGTAGGAATGCTCTATTTTTGAAAAGTGAATATTAATTTTAGGTTGGCTGTTGTCTTCCAAAATATTTTTCATTATTATTGTAAATTTATATAGTTGATTTTGACTTTAAACATATTGACATTAATGCAAGCTGTGTTTCAGCATAAAAACTGGCTACCTGTTTTCTTGGACTCTGGTTTCCTTGATGGAAAATTTGCCAGAATTTGGCTAATTTAATTAAAAACATTAATCCATTAGAACATAGGGAAATAAATGGATTGTCTATTTGTCCCTGGCTAACTTTCAGTCTGAATAATTAACTGCTAATTATAGGCTTGTGTTCACATTCTAAGAATTTTTCATGTTCAAAATTAAATTTTCAAGTACTTGCCTCCAATCCTGACCACCTGGGTTCAATCTCTGAGACCCACATGATAGAAGGAGATAACTATCTATTGCAAGTTGTCTCCTGACCTCCACACATGTTCTCTCTCTCTCTCTCTCTCTCTCTCTCTCACACACACACACACACACACACACACACACACACTTCATTAAAATTTAAACTACCTCTGCTTTTTTTCTTTTATCGAAAATAGATTTTTTCATGTAATATATTCTGATTACAGTTTCCCCTCCTTACCTCCTCCCAGTTCCTCTCCGCCTCCCCTCCCATCTGGATCCACACCCTTTCTGTCTCTCCTTAGAAAACAAACAGGCATCTGAGGAATAATAATAAAATAAGACAAAAACAAACAAGTCAGATAAAACAAAACAAATAGAAGAAAAAGAGCCAAAGAAAAAGCATGAGAAACACATACAGACACAGACACATGATCCCACTGAGGAATTGCATAAAAACAAAACTGGAAGCCAAAATTATATGCGAAGGACCTATAAGATAAAAAAACAAAATGCCATGACACAACATGATGAGACAAAGTGCCTCCAAAGACACCTAGAGCCCCTTCTGTGTTGGCCACTACTGCTGGGCATGAGGATTACTGCTAAGAGTGGTTTGCTTCTCCAGTGATATTCCCTTGGAGAGAACTGATTTTCATTTGCATGTGGTTATTAATTGCAGCAAGCTTCTGGATTAGGTGTGGGGGAGCATGTCCACTTTTTTAGCTCTAGTACCCCATCTGGTGCAGACCTGTGTAGATCCTGTGCACGCTGCCAGTCTCTGTGAGTTCATGTGCCATCGACCCTGCTGTGATTAGAAGGCCCTAGTGTCCTTGGTGTCCTCCATGCCCTCTGGCTCTAACACTCTTTCTGCCTCCTCTTCTGCACAGTTCCTTGAGCCTCTCTGCACNTTGTCTGGCTGTAGGTCTCTGTATTTGTTCCNATCTGCTATAGGAGGAAGCTTCTGTGATGATGGCTGAGCAAGACACTGATCTATGAGTATAGCAGAATGTCCTTAGGAGTCATGTTATTGCTAATGTATTCCTTTAGCAGAAGAGTGGCATTTGGTTTTCCCCTAGGTTCTTGGCCACCCAAGCAGTGTCAGATATGGGTTCCATCTCACAGAGTGGACCTTAAATCCAATGAAATATTGCTTGATTTATGCCTACAAATGTTGTGCCACTTATTGCACCAGCGTATCTTGCAGGCAAGTTGCAATTGTACATCAAAGGGTTTGTAGCTGGCCGGCGTTTACTTTTCTACTTTAGTAATATGCAGAGTACCTTCCAGCAACATAAACATTAGTCCAGAGTAGTGAAGGCTCTGGGTAGGCACCAACTCAACTCATGGTCAATGAGTTGTCTAGGTGTTGTCTTCAGCAACAGGACCTTACTGTCAGTTTGTAGAGAACAACCAATAGCCTTGACCATAACCTGGGTTATTTGGGTTCGCATATGGGCCCTTTGGCCAACAACTCAATTAGATGTAACCTATTTCCAGTACTAGAAGTTTCACTTGATGACAAGAGATGTCCATTTGGGGCTCTGTCTCACCTATTATCCGGCGATTTCATTTAGATATATATATAAAGCTTCCCATACAACCCCTCAAATGGCTCTTAGTTTTAGCTGTCCCTCCCAGAAGTCCCTCCTTAGTCCCCCTCTTTCTTTCTTCTTCCCATTTGATCCTCCCATTCCAGTCCCCTTTCTCCCATCCATCCATAACTATATATTCTATTTTCCCTTCTTAGGGATATCTTTTAATAATTCTCTGTTTAGACTCTATTCCCTATATTGAGTATGGAGTTGGTAAAAATATTTCCCCATTTTGTAGACTGCTGCTTTGTCAGAATGATGGTGTCCTTAGTCAAACAGAAGCTTTTTGGTTTCAAGAGGTTCCATTTATTGTTGGTTTTAGTGCCTTGCTATCTGTGTTCTGTTCAGAAAGTGCAAATGAGTTCAAGGCTAGTCCCTATTTTCTCTTCTGTCAGATTCAGTATATCTAGCCTTATGTTAAGGTCTTTGATCAATTTGGAATTGAGTTTTGTACAGGATGATAAGTATGGATCTATTTGCATTATTCTACATGCAGCTTTCCAATTTGACTAACATCATTTGTTGAAGATACTGTTTTGTTTCCAGTGCATATTTCTGGCTTCCTTATAAAATATCAGTATCCTTGATGTTGAGGTATGTTTCTTGGATGCAGCAGAAGGATGGATCTTGTTTTTTAATGCATTTTGTTAGTCTTTGTCTTTTAATTGAATAATTGAGACTGCTGATGTTGAGAGTTATCTATGAGCAGTGTTTGTTGATTGCTGTTATTTTGTTATTAGATGTGGGAGTCTCACCACCTTGTGGGAGTCCAGCTCTGACCTGCTTCCACCTATCCAAGGGTTCTTGGGTGGAGGAGAGAGGAATATGAAAATATTAGGTAGAAAGATAGGAAGAGATGATAAGAAAGACAGAGACACAGGATAGCTTCACAAGGGCCCTGGATCAATATCCAGTCACCACCCAGATGCTTATTCAAAAGGGCTTTTTATAATATGCCAAGGGGAGAGGCAAAAGACCTCCTCCTTGCAAAATCAAAGCACACTATACAGTCAAGTGTAGACCCTTCCAAACACCTGGTAAACATGTCTCTGGCCAAATAACCCCATTATGCAGCCCTGTTGTTGGGTAAAGCAAGCTCAGATTCTCTGACCCTGCATAAGGTCTCACTAGATAGCCTCTGTGGGCCACCATAGTTTCCCCTTCTTAATAATATGTGAGGGCTCTATGCACCTCTGAATTAGCTTTCCACTAAGAACTTGCAAACAGCTGGAATAATTACAGCAATACACTTGCTCCTTATGGCTGCTATACCTCCTGGTAATGGAGTAGAGAATGATAAAGATGGAATGATCTTTTTGAATGGGTCTAAGATGACTACAGCAGTCTTAGCTGTATCAAGCCCTTTTTAAAAATCAATAAATTCCTGATGCAACTGCATCAGATAAATCAGTAAACTTCTGATGCACCTGCATCAAATCTAAGGACTCCTTAGCATCACCATTAACATTAACAGGTTAACATCATAATTCCAACATGAATATTACTATACACAATTACAATTCTCACAAACTTACATCCAAAAGCAAACTTTTAATAGAACTATTTACACTTTAAAAACTTAAGCAAACATACAAAAGCAATCTCTTAGAACTTTTTGCATTTCTTGCTAGAAAAACATAGGGTACATTAATACAAGTTAACATTAATCCACTCAGGGGAAAAGAAAATATTTTTTTCTTTAAATTAAAGAGACTGAGGGATATTGACTCCCCCTTTTCTTTATAATTTTTTTAAGCTGCATCTGGAGCCTAGGTAGAAAAAACCCAAACTTCTCCATTTCCACACAAAACATTTTCATTTCTACACAAACAGTTCCAATCATTCCTGCATAACAGTTTGTAAGTCATTCAGTTGATAATATATATAGGTGAAATCAAAATTGTCCCATTGCAGTTGAATCACTCCTGTCCATCCCATTTCTTAAGTCTTAAAAGTTCAAAAAGTCAGTTCTGATACCAGTCTTGAAGTTCTTTTGAAAGCTTTCTGATACCAGTCTTAAAGTTCCAAATAAGAAGAAACCCACAATCAAAATTTTGTTGCAGTTCCCCTGAATGCAACAATTCAGTTCAAATAAGCATCTCTAAAACTTTTGCTCTCAGCTACAGAGGCACTTTATGGCTGTCTTCCCTTAGGAACTATGCCCCAGGTTGTAACACCATAGCTGAGTCATTTCTCCAGTCCTTGAATACCAAATAGCAGCAAAACCTTTGTCCCAAATTCCTCCTTAGCAATCTGCCTGCGCCTCCCGACATTGCCTGCAAGCCTAGAGACCCCATGTCCTGAGGCCCTCAATCACTTCTTATCACAAGGGCTCAAAGTACCTCCCTAGCTATGGCTCTCAAACCAGCACCTCAGGTCCGGGAGGAAACCCAGCCTCGGCCAGTCGCAGTTGCTGCACCCCAGTTCCATTACCTGCTCTGCTGGTGGCCTTGTGTCCTCTGTGCGATGCCTTACTTGCAGAGCTGAATGATGCCCTCAGGGCAGCTCCACAGCTCCATCTTATTCTGCTGCTGGGAGCTCAGGCTGGTCTGAGTTCCAGCATCTCACTGGGTGTTCTGTCAGCCAGCAGTTTCTCTTGGTCTGTAACACCACCTCTGCCATGGTCTTGTCCTCAGGGGATGCTGCTCTGCAAGGCTTCTGCCTCTCACTGCTGTTCATGGTCGTCAGGCCTACCTCAGTGTCCTTGGAATATATGGCCAAGTGGAGACACCCAGACTCGAAGGCACCTGCTTCCTGGCCCTCCTGGTGTGTGCCCCATGGCCATCCCTCTCTGGAGGCTCTGTCTCTCACACAGCCACCAAGGCACCCTGTACACTTGCCCTCCAGCTGCCTGCTTCGCTCTCTGCCCTTGCTCTCCAGGGCATCCCTTACTAGATTCTGGCCACCAGGAACTCTGACTCCGGGTGACAGACCTGCTACAGCCCCTGGGGTCTGAAGCCTCCACTGCACTCTTGCTGCTGCCGCAGTTGGCTGTTCACCTCTCACGCAGGGTCTCTGCTTGGCTTGTCAAGGTTGAGTGTAGCCTCTAGACATGTCAGTCCAGCTCTTACAAGCACTCTGACTGGCTGTGCTCTCCTCACCATAGCTCTTTCATGGCAGAAAGTGCACAGACCCCTGCTGCTTGCGCTGGCTCTTGGCATCTCCTGCCTGTGCTGCAGATGATGCCTGGCTGCGACATTCTCTGCTCTCATGGCTGCTGCTTCTGCTGCTTTCTGGAGCTTGCAGTCTCTGAAGTGGCTTTTCTTTCTCGGACTGTTAAGTCCGCAGTGGCTCCTCAGTCCTGGATGCTGCTTTCTGCATCCCAGGTCCCATGCTTGGGAAAACCTACTCTACTCTAAGTTTCTGTTAAACCTTCACCATATCCCTAGATCTAAAGCCTATATTCTCCAAACTTCATCAAAATTTTATTACAATTTTAAACCTAACAGTAAATAGATACATAGATACAGAGAGAAAGAGAGAGAGAGAGACAGAGACAGAGACAGAGACAGAGAAACAGAGAAACAGAAACAGAGAAACAGAAACAGAGAAACAGAGACATAGATAGATACCTGCTGCAGCCTAACTTTACCTACTATGCTTTATATTTACAATTTTACTCCCAAAGAATAGAATTTCACTTCATTTCTCTTTTATCCTCCATACCCAAATTCCACATTCTGGCACCATATCTGGGAGTCTGTGGGAGTCCAGCTCTGACCTGCTCCCACCTATCCAAGGGTTCTTGGGTGGAGGAGAGAGGAATGAGGAAATATTAGATAGAAAGATAGAAGGAAACAATAAGAAAGACAGAGACACAGGATAGTTCCGGGAGAGCCATATCAATCAATATCCAGATCAATATCCAGCTGCCTCCTAGAAGTTTATTCAAAAGGGCTTTTTATAATATGCCAAGGGGAGTAGCAAAAGATTCCCCCCCCCCTTGCAAGATCAAAACACACCGTTCAGTCAAGTGTAGACCCTTTCAAACATCTGGTAAACCTGTCAGTGACCAAATCTCCTTATGCATCCCTGCTGGGTAAAGCAAGCTCTGATTCTCTGACCCTGAGTAAGGTCTCACTACATAGCCTCTGTGGGCCACCACACCACCTTAATTTGCTGGTCAGATATTATTTATTTATTGTATTTTCTTAGGTGTGGTTAATTTCTTGGAGTTTTCCTTCTAGTTCCTGCTGTAGAACTGGTTTGGTAGATAGATACTGCTTGAATTTGTCTTTTATCATAGAATATCTTTCTTTATCTATTGTGATTGAAAGTTTTGTTGAGTTTAGTAGTTTGGGCTGGCATCTGTGACCTCTAAAATTTTTTGAGCATCTGTCTAGGCCCTTTCGGCTTTTAGAGTCTCCATTGAAAAGTCAGGTTTTAGTCTAATAGTTCTGCCTTTATATGTTTTTTAGTATTTTTCCCTTGCAGCTTTTAATATTCTTCTGTGTTTTGTTTATTATGTGCTGTGGAGAGTTTCTTTTCTAGTCCAGTCTATTTGGTGTTTTGTATGCTTCTTGTACCTCAATAAGCACCTCTTTCTTTAGGTTAGAGAAATTTTCTGCTATGATTTTGTTGAAAATATTTTCTGTGCCTTTGACTTGGGTTTCTCCCACTCTTCCTATTATTGATAGATTGAGTATTTTCATAGTGTCCCAGATTTTCTGGATGTTTTGAGTCTGGATTTTTTTTTTTTTTTTAGATTTGACATTTTCTTTGACTGAGGTATGTATTTATTTGATTGTTTGTTCAATGCCTGAGATTCTCTCTTCCATGTCTTGTATTCTGTTGGTGAGTCTTGCCTCTGAAGTTCCTGTTCAAGTTCCTAAATTTTTCATTTCTAGTTTTTCCTCAGTTTGAGTTTTCTTTATTTATTCTATCTCCACTTGCAAGTCTTGAACTGTTTTCTTTGTTTCATTCTACTGTTTGTGTTTTCATAGATTACATTAATGGATTTATTCATATCATCTTTAAGGACCTCTAACATACTCATAAAAGCTATTTTGAAGTTCTTGTCTTATGCTTCATCTATATTGTATTTCTTGGGGCCAATGTAGTAGGGTTGCTGGGCTTTAGTGGGAACAGATTGTCCTGCTTGTTATTGATTTTATTTTTATCCTGGTGTCTAGGCATCTGGGTTTGGGATGATTGCAATTTTAGGCGGTCATATCTAGTCTTGTCTTTGTTGGGTTAATGTTCTGTTCATTGGTTTTTGTTGTCCTCTCTGGTTCTTAGAGGAGTATAATGGCTGTGGGATGTCTGTCAGGGAATGCTTCTGAGATCTTGCCAGGTGTGGCCACTGGGGGTTCTGGATAGAATGTGTTTGAGTTTCTCTGGCTCACGTAGCTGGCTGGTTTCCAGGAAATGCATGTGGGTTTTGAAGGCTACTTCCTTGGCCAGTGTGGCTGAAAGGTTTCTGAGAAGACCAGGAAAATACCATGACAGGCTCTTAATAACTCAGTTAAGAGCTAGGCCTCAGTTTCTGTTTCTTGNAACTGGACAGACAGTTTCTGAGGAAGCCATGAACAAATGACAATCAATCTTCAATGCCCCTGATAGCAAGGAAGAGGGAGATAGCATGTACCAAGTCGGCACCATTGGACCAGCACCCATAATCAGGAGCTCAAGGTAATAACCAATAAGAACAGAGCCTGGGACTTGTACAGACTTGCCTCCAAATGGGAAAACTATAGCCCTAGCCAACCCCTGCTAGCTCTAACCAATCAGGAATGTACTAATATGATTGCCAGTTGCATAAGCCAGTCATATCTGAGATGACCTAACAGTCCCTGAAACTCCCCTTAGCTGTGCTTAAAAAGAGTCTACAAGCTTCTCTCAGGGTCACCATTTTGCCTTTGTGTAGGATGTGCAGCTCCAGCATGCTATTACCTTTATTTTCAAGAAGATAATAAACACTCTTGCTGATTGCATAAGTGGATGGTGGTCTTTTGTGAGACTTCTCCAGGACCCTAACAGTTCCCAGGGAGTGGCTTAGGGAGTTGAAAGCTGAGATAAAGGGATAGGGTGTTGTGTAATAGTTTCCTCTGAGTAGGGAAATTGCAGAGAAGCTTCTTAAGCAGGAAGATAAAGAACACAAAAGAGCTTAAGGAAGTCCCTGAAACTGACCAGATTCATTAGGCCCCTTCCTACCAAAGTAAGCAGTAAAATCTGAGAGTCCTTTCCTCAAGAGCAGAGCCAAGCTGAAAAGAAGAGTCTCAGACAGTCCAAGTTACAAAGAAGACTCTGAGACCAGACCTGCCTGAAAGGAGCAGAAACCAGCTGAGCTTCCTAGAAGAGGTTTAGACCAACACTCTCCAACCTGTTGAGTTGCCTGCAGGTTATGCAATGTGCTCTAGGTTCCCAGCCTTGTGAACTGTTACCCATGCTGGGGTGGGCTTTGGTGATGCAACTGTCTTTGAGTTATTTGTGCTCCTGTACATTACCCTTACCCATATTCTTGTAAGTAACCCCAATAAAACTCATTGATTCACCAAGTTGGACTTTGGCAGTATCTGTACTTTGGTCTGTCATGGGCTCCCTATCTGAGGTGAGTAGGCATGTGTGTTACATCTCTGCAGGAAAAGTTCTGTCCCACAACACAATTGGTGCCTGAATAGGGACACAATAGAATCAAAGATGAATTGAGGAGTATAAGGGTTTTTTCCTGGTGCAAGAGTATCTTAGCAATTAGGAGCCAAAAAGTCACACCATGCAACAAACCTCACAGAAGAGATTTATTGGGGANAAACACAGAATGCTGGCTGCCTCTGACAGGGAGCAGGGACAGAAGAGGGCTGGGAGAAGGGGAGGCTTTTATAGGGTTCTCAGAGCAGTGCTGTGAGCTAGTGGAAAAGTACAGAATGGCTGGTTGGTTTTTTGGCCAATAATGCTGAGTCATGGAAGCTGGGATTTCCAAGCCTCAGGAACAAGCTAGTGGCAGTGTGTTTTTCCCTTGTCCCTGGTCCCTACAGGAAGTAGTGAGGTCATGGTCCTGGCTGTGGGTAGTAAGGCATGCAAATGAGACTGAGCTGCTTGTGTGGGGAGCATCTGTGGAGGAAATTCAGATACAGTTGTCCTTCCATGTATGGTGTGTGTTAGTGTACCTTTGTGCTATAACAGGGGTTACATGGTTCTTGCTATGGAGAGTGAGACATACAACTAAGGATAAGTCATCAGGATTAAGAATATCTGTGGGNGGAATCTCAAATCTTTATCTGTGTGGTATAGGGTGGCATGACTGATGAGTGGGGTCCACCACATGAATACAGAGATGCTTTGAAAACAGTTAAAGGTTAGGGTGAATTTGTAATCATTGAGATTAGCACACAAGGGTCAAACAAGCAGTGGCAGAGGTTGCCTGGCCTCTACTGTGTGTGGTTATAAATGCATCTGAGGCCGAGATGGCAACCAAGCAGGAGCTTGTTTGTGTAAAGGAGGAGCAATTGCAACAAGAAAGGCAGATGCAGCAGCATCCTCTGTGTTAGCCTCTGATTCGCCAAGTAAATTAGAAAAACAAGAGGATGAAAGAGAGATGGTGAAAGCAATAAAAGATACCCCTTATGACTAACCTTCGGTAGGAAAAGAGGAAAAAAAATCTCTAATCCAGCATGCAGATGGGTGTAGTCGAATGTTTGTCCAGTCCTGCCGGGCTCCCACAGCCACTTGGATCCAAGTAAACACACAGAGACTCATATCAATTTTCAAACCATGGCCATGGCAGGCTTCTTGCTAGCTAGCTCCACATCCCAAATCAACCCATCTTTATAAATCTATGTCGCCACGTTTTCCGTGGCTCTACCTGTGTGCTGTTACATGCTGTTCTCTCGATTGCTAAAAATGGCGTCTCCCTCCCTGCTTTTTCTCCTTCTCCTTTTTCTTTTCTAAAAGTGAATACTGAGTCCACATTCAATTGTTCCACCCCCAACCCTACAACCATGTATTCATAACCCCGAGAAAATAAGATATTTGGGAGAGGGGAGTCATTTTCTTATTACTTCCTGCTGTTTTGGGGGCGACGGTATCTCTGTCCTAAGATAAGATGGTCCATCACACTACACTTTTAGCCAGAATCTCAGACAATCTTATCCATTTCTGAGACTAGTTGCAGATTCTATGGAATAGCTCTATCGAGACCTAATAATCTAAGCTTTCTTACAGCAAGTAAAGGGGTTGGTCATAGGGTCCAGGAGAGGTGAGGTGCAAGTCCAGCNGTGTTCTCTGGAGAACTCTGCTTGGTCCACCCTCCAACGTCCAGGATCCAGGAACAAAGAGCTCTGGCACGGACTGAACCTCAGTCTTAATGGCTCCCCTGTCTTAACGGCTCCTGCCTCAGCTCTGCCCCTGGGAGGAGGTCTGAGGTAGGCGTGGCAGTTACCGGAAGCTTCAGTAAGGGTTATGCTTCCAGGTCATAGCTGGAACTGTTGCCCACTACATCTAGGGGCCTTAACCATGGTCCTGCACAAGAAACTAGAGCAATGAGGAGATACTCAGCACCTGAGCTGCTGGGGTTAGGGAAGGCTTTTGAATAAGCAGAGAAGAGCTTGTCTCAGTCTGGCTTGTGAGGCTGTGGGACATGAGAGGGGATGGGATCAGTCTGGCTGTTGTGGGGGCAGAAAACTGAGTAATGTAACTTAAAGCAAAGCCTGCATACTGAATGTATGAAGGAAGTCAGTCCTTGATGGACTGGCTTATCAAAGCCATTGTGAACACTTGGTTATCTCCATCTTAAGTCCTCACAAATAGCAGGGGCTGAGGACCACAATGGGAGTCAGATGCTATTGAGGGAACTAGGAAGAAGGAAAGCTGTGCTTGAATCCCAGTTTTCCCAGCCAGCCAGAGCTATGTTCACAGAGGAGATAAAGAAAAGGTTGATTCAGCAGGGACCTTGAGGCTTGTGTGGAATGTTAGTGGCTTTGCTGAGTCCCATTGGTGGGACAAGATCTTTATACAGTAGGAAAGGCTTTGACAGATCTCAGTGACTTACACCAGGATGTATAGAGTGTCCATAAAGTGAGAGAGCAACCTAGAAGAGATAAAATGGTAAAGCAGTGGAAGAGATCTGCCTGGGTTATTCAAAGACAAATATGGCCAAGATTTATGTCTCACTAGAGTTCCTAAGAAATAAATTGATAGAAGCCAAACTGTGTGCTATGGAGGATCTGGGAGGTTGTACATCCCAAGGAAGAGTTCATAGAACACACCTATGATAGAACAATACAGGTGAAGATGATCAAGCCTGTCCCAGGGGTGGAGAATTATCCCCCAAGACTAAGTATGGTACATTTCCCTCTAGCAAAAGGTTATGCCAGGGGTGGAGGTCATTTACTCAGCCAGAAACCCCTGAGACAGCCAGGTATAGTGGGTAGAGAGGCATCAGCCACAGTACAAACCCAGGACCTCTCTGACCCAGGGAGCCAGCAGATACCAGATACCGCAGGAGAAGTCAGGGCCACATTCATCTTTGGCCCTGAGTCAACCTGAGCAGATTAAAACAGGCCCGTTGAGTTCATCAAAGGTGGAGAAATGTAGGGAGACTCTGTGGAAGAGCAGCTCCAGGATATGTAAACTTAATGGCTCAGAGAGAATGATTGAGGATTATGGGGAGCTAATTAAGTTAGCACCACCTAACCATGCTTTGTACCCAACCTTGATTTGTGGAGGAAGCAATGGATACAAATGGATGGAACCTTTTCATGCTATATTAGACCTAACTTATGTTTGACTTTAGTATCTTCTTGGTGTGAACTTCTGGGGTCACCTGACACTGCTGAGAACAGATAAGCACAGACTTTCAGAGTGCTTAGATGTTGCTGTGTTCTGCTCATGCTCTGGAAAAGGTTTTGTTCTACAGGTAGCATAGTGTTAACCTCTGAATGTTTTACAGATTTGGAAAGCCATTGGAGAGACAACAAGGCACAGTGGTGCTTCCACCTGCCTGACAACCCTACTGGGCCTGAGTTAATTAAAAGGAAAAATGGGTTATTAATACAACAGCTAAAAGTTTAAGTCCAATTGGTACCCTACATTGGTGAAGAAGGATGCTCCCAGAGACCATAAGGTTATTGAATGAAAACCCCAGGGTTTGCCAGGGGTGGATGGCCTCCTTCCTGTGAGTTGTTGGCCAGGGAAGCCTCTGAGGCCCCACAAATCCTAAAGGCTACTGCTACTGCTGTTGGCTGTATGCTAGGAGTAGACAGTAAGACCTTATTGCAGAAGACACTGCATGGGCATGCTTTGGTTGCAGGACACATTTAAGCTGGGACTGAACTGGAAACTCCCACCTGGCTGACTGGGTTTCATAGTGTGCAAGGGGTCATGCAGGCTGCCGGTAGAGAACTGTCACCAACATTCTTGCTTGGCTTCTTGTCTTAGTCAGGGTTACTATTGCTATAATGAAACACCAAAAGCAAAGGGTATAAAAGGGTTTACTTGGCTTACACTTCCACATTGTTGTCCATGACTGAAGAATGTCAGGATAGGAACTCAAGCAGGGCTGGTATGGGGGAAATTATTAAGACAACTCAGGTTTTGACCGCACCTTGAAAGGGAGGTGTTAGCTACCTGGCTAAAGGGGCCGCCTTACAGCTAAAAGCCAAAATAGCTATCCACTACAGGGTAACTTACAGCCAGTGAAGGGGTTGGTTACAGGATCCAGGAGAGGTGAAGTGCAGTCCAGTAGAGTTCTCTGGAGAACTCTGCTCTGTCTACCATCCAGCATCCAGAATCATCATCTTAAAGGCTCCCACCTCAGCCTACCCCAGGGGAAGGTCCTAGGTAGGCGTGGCAGTTACTAGAAGCCTCACTAGGGGTAGTGCTTCCAGATCAAAGCTGGAACAGCTACCCACTATAGGCTGGAACCTGGAGGCAGGAGCTGATGCAGAGGCCATGGAGGGGTGCTGCTTACTGGCTTGCTCCTTATGGCTTTCTTAGTCTGCTTTCTTATAGAACCCAGGACCACCAGCCCAGGGATGGCACGAGCCATAGTGGGCTGGGCCCTCTCTGATCAGTCACTTATCCAACCTTACAGTCAGATCTTGGGGAGGCATTTTCTTAATTGAACTTCCCTCCTTTCAGATAACTCTAGCTTGTGTCAAGTTGACATAAGACTAACCAGTACAACTGACTCCCTGTCAAATTGACACACAAACACATCACTATTAAGCCACAACCCTTCCTTTCTTATTTGTCTCCAAGGTCTCACATTAAAAACATAAATAACTTTAAAAATTCAAACACATTAATAATCCAGTCTTTTTAAAACATGCACTCTCTTTAAAAATCCAATATCTTAAAAATTCAAAGTCTTTCAGCTGTGGGTTCCTGTAAAAATTAAAATTAAGTTAAATACCTCCTAACTTCATGAGGGAAGAATCAGGGCACAGTCACAATCTGAACAAACCAAAACTAAACTCCAACTGTATAAATATCTCAGTGTCTGGGATCCACTCATGATCTTCTGGGCTCATCCAAAGGACTTAGGTCGCTTCTCCAGCTCTGCCCTCTTTAGCANATACAGCTAGCCTTCTAGGCTCTGGTGGCTTCCCTCCAGCTAACAGCTGCTGCTGTTCTTGGAAGTTGGCCCATGGTATTGGCATATCCGAAATGCTGGGATCTTCTGGTGTAAGAACCACGTGGGTAACTCTTATATATGACCAAGTATGGCTGCCATCACGAGGTACAACCTTGGTTGCTTCTGGAAAATAGACTCTGTGTGCTGACCCTGAGGAAACACTTCCCAGAAAATTTCACCTCAGTGATGATGGTATCTTCTTAATCACTGCTAATTTCTTAACTCTAGCTAAACAGCACCAATTGTCCCAGTAACACAAAGGTTTCACTGCAATGGTGCTGGTCTCCTGTTGATCACAGCTGACTCTTCAGCACCAGCTGACCAGAATGACAGAATCTTAATTCAAAATAGCAAATGGCCTTGATAGAGTTTTTAAACTTCCCTCTGAAACTTCACAACCCAGCCCTCCATCTTCTGCACTGCTCTTGACATTCTTATCTTCCAAGCTCCTACAGAACATCCCAATGAGCTCTCACCAATTAGTGGATTTTTTAGCCCAAAGTTCCAAAGTCTTCCCATAATCCTCCCCAAAACATGATTAGGGTCTATCACAGCAATACCCATCTCCTGGTATAAGCTTGTCTTAAGTTAGGGTTACTATTGCTATGATGAAACATGACCAAAAACAAGTTGGGGAAGAAAGGGTTTATTTGGCTTATACTTCCATCACTGAAGTAAATCAGGACAGGAACTCAAGCAGGGCTGGAACCTGGAGGCAGAAGCTGATGCAGAGGCCATGGAGAGGTGCTGCTTACTGGCTTGCTCCTCATAGCTTACTCAGCCTGCTTTCTTATAGAACCCAGGACCACTAGCCCAGGGATAGCACCATCCACAAATGGGCTGGGATCTCCCCATTGATTACTAATTAAGAATATGCCTTACTAGATCTTATGGAGGCTTTTCTCAATAGAGCTTCCCTCCTTTAAGATAACTCTAGCTTGTGTTAAGTTGACATAAGACTAGCCAGTAAAGCTATGGACCATGCATGCTGAAATACTGACATACTAGGCAGGATGTGCCTGCTTATTCAATAAAGGCTTGGGTATTGTGGGTAAGATAAACAGTTTTCCAATTGGCTTTAAGGCCTGTTCTACAAAAGGGAGTTCACATCTGGGACTATAAACCACGACAATGCCTATGGCAGGGAGGTTGTAGGTGCCAATGAGTAAACCACTTCTATCGTTTTACTAAATAGATATGATGCCTGTCAAACTGCCTTTTAAACATGTGTGCTTACACCCATAGATCACCACTGTTGTCACCCTCAACTCATAACCATTGCTGGTGTTCTTGAGAACAAGTGACTGTAGCTATGGCACAATGGCCTAATTCCTAGACATCAAGGGACATCTACAGTCACTGTCTTAGGGTTACCATTGCTGNGATGAAACATCATGACCACAGCAACTCTTATAAAGGAAGACATTTAATTGGGCCTGGCTTATAGTTCAGAAGTTTAGTCCATTATCATCATGGTGCGACATGGTGGTGTGCAGGCAGACATGGTGCTAGAGAAGTAGCTGAGATCCAAAGGCAACAGGAAGTGGTCTGTCTCACTGGGTGTAGCTTGAGCATAGGAGACCTCAAAGCCCACTCCCACAGTGACACACTTTCTCCAACAAGGCCACACCTCCCATTAGTGCCGCTCCCTTTGGGGACTATTTTCTTTCAAACCACCATACTGTACTTTGGTCTGTTGTGGGTTTTTATCCAGGGTAAGTAGATGTGTGTGTTGTGTCACCACAGAAACAGTTTTATCACACAACATGGGGTGATAAGGAGGGCAATAGGGGAAGACCTGTGTGATCCACTGGAGATGGGGGCAGAGAACACAACCTCCTCTGAAGTCATGTAGATGCAGTTTTGAATAACGATAGACTGGAATAGTAGAAGTTTCCAGGAGCTTTTTAGGTATTAAGACAAACTCATATTCATGCAAATTTTTGTCTGTTGCCTAGATGTGAACGTATCTTCATGTTAGAGGTGCTGCTGAACTTTTCTTTTTAGCTTAAAATCAGAACACCAATAAAGCAGCTGTAAATCCATGGACAGAAGATCTCAGACTCATGTCTATATCATGCAGATTACAGATACTGCCAGGGTAAGAAGATGAATGAACACTGACTAGTGATAACAGTTTCCACTTCCTGGTACCACTTCTTCACTTGAGAGAGAAAGAAAGGTGACTAAGAGGTCATGAAGAAATAACTTAAGATACATAATTTGGCATTACTTTCAAAACAGAAATAGACAACATGAAAATAAATAAAAATTCCCTGAATGAAACCATCTACAGAAAAAGCTATCAGTATTCTTCTATGTAGACACATTTTTTTTTCTTTCAAAAACTTCTTGGTGAATGGCAAATATCAACAAAACAAGCTACAAAACCTTCTAGAGGGGTTGTGGGGAAAAGGAAACTCATTCGCTGTTGGTGGGGTCACAAACTGGTGCAGCTACCATGGATATCAGTGTGGTAAATTCTCAAAAAGCTAAAAATAAGTATACCCTATGACCTACCTACACCACTCCTTGTCATATGTCCAAAGGACTTAGCATCCTACTCCACAGATACTTGGTCTGCCATGCTCATTGCTATTCTATCCACAATATCTAGGAAATGGAAGCAACCTACATGTCCTCCAACAGAGAAATGAAAAATGTATATATACACCATACAATACTATTCAGCTGTAAAGAAAAAAAATGAAATCATGAACTTTGCAGGTAAATGAATAGAAACAGTGAAGATTATATTGAGTGAGGTAATCCAGACCCAGAAAGACAAATGTCAAATGTTCTTTCTCATTAGTCTCCTAGCTCCAAATCTTCAGATGTGAGTACATATTCTGGAGTAACTGCAGAAACCAGGAAAGTAAAAAGAGACCATTGCTGGGATGGGGGATGGGGCAGTAACAGAGAGGGGAATAGCAGGATACAATTGATCTGTTAGGGGAAATGAGTAAACAAGGAGGGAGGCTCTAACTAGGGGAGGTTCCATGAGGGTGAACATAAATATAGAAGGAGGATAAATTAAGTATTGATATCTAAAAAACAGTATGTATGTCTAAATAAGGAAACATACTATCTGCTGTCTACCTATAAAACCCTATAATATGTGTAAATATATATATTTATATATTGAAAATTTCCCATCTGGCCTGATAACACTCCCTCCAAGAGCTAAGGAACATCTAATAAAATTCCAACACTAAGCATAAGCCTTCCTTCCTTTGTGTTGTTGGTTAGGGTTGTCCAAGGGTCTCCCAAAACATTACAGACTACTGCTATTGCCCTTGGTTACCTCTGAGAGGTGGGAGGTAGTTCCCTATTATTGACCACACCATGCACTTCAGACATAGGACCTAGTGGNCCCTAAGTTGGAACTGACCTGAATGCCTCCTCTCTGAGGACTAGCTTTCTTGGTACTAGAGGTACCATGCAAGCTTCCAAAGTAGAGAAGTCACCAGCTATGGCATCTATGAACTACAATTACCAGCATGATAAGATAATCCTGAGGGTGCAATAGTGGGATGAATACCTTAGAAGTAGTTAAAAGCTCTCTAATTGGACTTAAGATCTTCAACAAGGGGGATACCATGCCTAGTAGTGGAAACCTAGCCAACTACCTGAGTCTGGTGAAGTCATGGATCTTGGAGAAAAAACTGCGACCATATTACCAAAACAACATAATTCCTAACTACATTCTAAATATTTGTCCTTATACTCAGAGATAAATGTAGTCCTCAACCCTCATCAAGAATACTCCTTGTGATGTCCGCAGCTAAGACTCTTAACAATAGTGGAGAGGGTGCTTGCATTAGTCTTCCCCTGTACTCAGATCAGTGACTGCCCTAATTGTCATCATAGATCCTACATCCAGTAACTGACGGAAGCAGATGCACAGACACACAGCCAAGCACTTGACCAAGCTCCTGGAGTTCAGTTGAAGAGAAGGAGGAGGGACTGTAAGAGCAAGGGGGGACAAGAACATGATGGGAAAAACCACAGAGACAGCTCACCCAAGCTAGTGGGAGACCAAGGACTCTGGACTGACAGCTGGGGAGCCTGCATGGGACTGCCCTAGGTCCCTTGAGTAAGAGTGACAGATGTGGGGCTTGATCTGTTTGTGAGTACCCTGGAAATCGGACCAGAACTCATCCTGAGTACATGAATTGGCTTTTTTAGAGCTCATTCCTTATGGTGCCATGCCTTACTCAACCTTGATGCAGGGGGGAGGGGCTTGGGCCTGCCCCAACTTGGTAAGCCAGCCTTTGTTGAATACCCAAGGGAGGCGGTATCCCCTATGAAGAGTGGGTAGGGGTGGTATGGGGGGGTGGGAGGGGGAGCAAGAGAAGGGAAGGGAGAGGGAACAGTGGGCGGTACGTAAAATGAAAAAAAAAAAAACTTTTTATAAACAAGTAAACCTTAAAAAAAAACTACTCTTTGCAACAGACAGACAATTGCAACAAACCACAATCAACCAATATGTAGAGTTGTGGAGTCCAATCCTAATGGATACATCTGCAAAATAGCAAAATACACCCTCACGTAAGACTCAGGGGCCATTGTGGAAGAGGAGGCAGGAAGACCGTAAGAGCCGGAGGAGCAGGGAGTTTGCTCTGTCACTGTGTTTCTTAGTATTATCAGAAACTGCACCATAAAGTCTCACCAGCATGGCTGCCTAAGCATGAGCTGAACAAGGATAACAGTAGACATACCAAAGTGGACAAGGAAAAGCCATGAGGACTCAACCATACACAAAGAACTACAGGCAACTAAAGGATGCTGAGAGTGGAAGAAATGTTTTTTTTTCCTGGGGAAGAGCACACCCAGTGATTAGCTAAACCAAATGGTCAGCCCTGAAAACATACATGCAATATCAATATACAGACTGAACAGGTTATATTTACAAATATCTATGTGTATATGTATTTGTATATGCATGTAACAACAACTAATGAAAACAGAAGCCAAGATTTTTGAAAGAGATCAAGAAGGGATATATGGGAGGGCTTGGGGAGGAGAAAGGAAAGGAGGAATGAGATAATCATATAATCTCAAGAATAAAAAATATTTTAAAAAAGAACTATGTGATGTTTCATATGCAATTTTAAATGTGACTTTTCTTCATTTAACCTTGTGATTTTCCTATGTGTTAGTAAATATACTTCTAAACCTTAACCACACTGTATCCCATCAGTCACAGCTGTAACANCATTTGTTTAACAAAAACCCTCCAGTCTTGGGCACTTAGGTTGTTTCGGATTTTTCAAGCATCATAAAAATGGTGCAGTGAGCACCTTTGTATATACTCTGTTTCTGGTGTTTGATATTGATATTGAAAACCTTTTTGCAAAATTCAGTGCCAGCTTATATACTCATGGGGCATGAAATTCCTTTGTCTTCTAGACCATGAAATACTATTGTTTTTCCAATTTTCTTTAACTCTAAAGTATGGCTCTAGTTTTTTATTTCTAAGATTGACTAAATTAATGCATTTGTCTTTTTCTTGGTGATTTTACATCTGGCGTATATACTATTGATATTTTCATTTGTAGATACTTTATTATTACTTTAGGGGTGTGTGTGTGTGTGTGTGTGTGTGTGT